>CM056945.1:2561975-2605092 GCA_029856935.1 Cyclocarya paliurus
CCAACTTTGTTTTTGACAAATGTCATACATACCCAACTTAAAGTTACCTTTTATTAACGAGGACAACTTCTTGTCTGGTTGTTTTGGTTTCCTTTGATCATCCACTGCTGATTTCCTAGTAGGCCTGTAAGCATTTGCAAGCTTGTTCTACATCTTACTTCCTTTACCAGGGGAAAAAAAAAGGAACTCTCTACTCCAGTTTTCTATTAACAGAGATTATTCCAAATATTGAGTTGCAGTATTTTCAGTGACGTCTGTGCACATGCAACCGAGAGTATAAAAAAATGAAAAGGTTTTCCATCTAGGTCATATTTAGTGACACTTCCTTTCAGGGTGATGTTGGATGCGGGAAAACTGTGGTAGCATTTTTGGCATGTATGGAGGTACTTGGCTCTAGATATCAGGTGGTAACTGTAAACATTTTATTTTGTTATTACTCACAAAAAAGATTGCTTTTTTACATCTAAAAAAATATTTTAGTTCATTATTAATTTCTTTTCACAAATGCAGGCTACATGTCAGTTCCCCAAATTTCAGCTTCTTTGACATGTAGCTTGCATTTATTTCATGGATTTAGTTTGATGTTTCTTAAGTGATTTGAACTTTAGTCCAGTAAATATATTTTGTAATATATAACTATTCTTCCGAATGCTATGTGTCTAATGTGCAGGCAGCATTCATGGTTCCGACTGAGTTGCTTGCTATTCAGCATTATGAGCAGTTGCTTAATTTGCTAGAGAGTATAGAGGAGGTTGAGTGCAAACCTTCAGTTGCTTTACTAACTGGTTCTACCCCATCAAAACAATCACGGATGATTCGTGAGGCATGGCATTATCATCTTTTCCTTTGCTCCTTTTCTTTGACCATTTTGAGATACCTATCATTAAGATTGTGGGTTTGCAGGGTCTCCATACTGGAAATATCTCAATGGTCATTGGGATCCACAGTCTAATAGCTGAGAAAGTGGAGTTCTCTGCTTTACGCATTGCAGTGGTGGATGAGCAACATCGCTTTGGTGTGATTCAGAGTGGAAGGTTTAACAGCAAGGTGGTTATTTTCATTGACTTGAGATGATATGTTTTCTGGTGAAGTACTGAATGTTAAAAGGCATTGGTAGGGGAGCATCCTGCCATAGGGGGAAGCACCTGCGCAAGCAGTAGAAAACTAGGCAGTTCCAAATTTTTTATTTTAATCTTAAATTTCTGATTGTGGGGTAGTGTACTTTGAAGATAATCTATCATTAAGCAAAAATGAGCAACGTCTTCACAACTTCACACAATGAACTGTTCCTGACAATGTTGATCCTAGCGTCTGGATCATGAGTTCTTTCATTCATCCTATGGACGTCTGAGATGAGAGACGCGATGAGAGAGAGATGTGATGAGAGAGAGGCGAGATGTGATGAGAGAGAGCTCTGCGATGAGAGAGAGAGATCTGAGATGATGAGAGAGAGAGGCAATGAGAGAGAGAGATGATGAGAGAAATTTGAGAGATGATGAGAGAGAGTGAGACGATGAGAGAGAAAGGGATGCCGAAACCGAAGGTCTGGTTTTGCGAAAAAAAAGAAAAGAAAAGAAACTTATAAACAGTGCAGCTACGTAGGGTGTGCAAAAGTGTACACCCCTATAGTGGCGGATGCTAATCAATACACTTTTTCAAAATCTAAACTAGGTTTGGACGTTGCTCTATTACTTGTGTTTTATAAATAAATATATATATATATATATATATAGTGGTCGAGCCTGTACTCTTCTATGGGACGACGTATGTTGATTATAATGTGGTCTACCACTTGCACTAATTACATCAGACAAAGCAATTCGAAACATGTTGCTTAATTTTCTATTGTCTACCACTCACTCCATACAGATGCAGTCGTTTAAAATTAACAATCAATAAATTATTTTTAAATGGCGTAAAATAGTCAATAATTTATTACTCTATTTATGAAAATTTAATGTTAGCGATAAATATATCACATTATACTTAATAAAATGAAAATAAAATAATAATATAATGAATTGAATTTTCCATTTAGGCGGGGACATTCACATGCATGCAGCTAGTCCTAGATCTCACAGGAATTTCGGCCATTCAAGGAGTTTTTTTCTTTCTTCTTTCGATGAAGTACCCATACACACCACCACATGCAAGGAAATTATTTAATATTACGAAAGGAGAAGTCGTACTGGACAAGCTACATGCATTGATGTGATCCGTATTTTCCAGTTGAGATCATGCATGCATGAGCAGGCATGCAATTACTTCTTGAGCCGTTCAACTTCAACCACACGGACCGGCTTTAACTTGTTAACGGAAAAATAATAAAATTCGTTAAACCAACAATTATCGTTAGATAGACACTTTATATATATACTAGGTCAGAGCAACGTGCAAGGCACGTATGCCTAGTTGGATGAAACAATTTTTTTACAAAATACGTATGTATTCACCATATAATAAACATGGTATAATTCTCTACATGTGATACATAATTCCATTTAAGAAAGAAAAATCAATCTCGAAGAGTAACCGATAAGAAAGTCCCACCAGCACTTTAGTTCAATAAAAATTTATGTACTTTAAATTAAAGCAATCATCTTATGACAGGAGGATCATTATGATCCACATGATCCACCAACACGGTACCTCTTCAACTAATTTTACACTTATAATTTGAAACATATCTATTTGATCATGACCAACAACAATAGTCATAGAGCTCTGAGATTCTCAATTCCAACACTTGTAAATTCAAACGCTTTATATATATATAAAAAGATATATATATATATATATATATATATATATATATACATTTATATCTATTGAGAGAGAGATTAACAATCGAGACCAATTAATAATTAGCATTTTTCTCGTGACTTTTTTTATATGAAGACAACTACATCTATAAAAGAATTACACAAAAATAATTATATAAATTGACGTAGATTTATCTGATTTGTTAGATTTACTTTATAATAAAAATAATTATATAATTTGATAAATCATATCAAATTATATTAATTTATAAGATTATTTTTTTATAATATTTCATACTTAAATATTTTCTTTTTATACGTACGTACTTGAGTTCGTGGATGGCCATTAGTGGATATTAAAGGAGCTGATGTGTGTCCGGCTATAAGCCATATATGGGATCTACTTCTCTTTTATATATAACACGTGCCGAATCATAATTTGCTGAATAAAAAAGCTGGATTGAATGACTTTAGAAAACCAAGCGTCAATATATAATCCATCCATGCATATGCCTTTAACGGGAAAAAGTGTTAACTTTAACGGAAACAACAAAATCTGTTAAACCAACAATTTTCGTTAGATAGCCACTTTATATATATAAAGATATATCGGCGGACCTATTAAGGGGCAGGAGCGGCCATGGCCCCCCTCCCCCCAAAAAGTTTAAAATATATATATATATATTAATTTTTTATTATATAATAGGATAAAATTGATTTTATTTTATGTTGACCCGTCTCTAAAAGATTAGTTTGGCCCCTCTTTATAAAATTATTTTGATCTCATAGATGAATTACTTATAAGTCCAATTTAAAAAAATTTAATCTAATTTAAAAATAAAATAAATAAAATACTTGATTATTTAGTTATCTATATTGAAAGAGAAATAGTTAAGAATTTTGATTTAAATTCAATACTTGATGATTTTGTTTCTTTAAAAGAACACAAGTTACAATTTTAGACAATCTATATTTCTTTTGTTTGATATATTTGTATGAGTGTCTTTATGTTATTTCAATGATATATTATTCTCAGTTCTTGACATATTATATATTTTTTTAATATATAGGTTGTATTAAATGTATTTTATCTTTATTTTAGATTTTACTATTAGATCGTTCTATACCACAGGAAAAATTGCATAGAAATAGAACAAAAACTATTTTATTATAGCTTTAGCTTTACTGGGCCCTTCCTAAAACAAATTCCTGGTTCCGCTACTGTATATATATATATATATATCTACATACCAGGGAACGGTTCGGGTGTGTTAATCTTGGGGTGCACCTGACATAATAATTTAAATAAAAAAAAGTAAAAAAGTTAGTAATTTATTTGTTTGGAAAAAGAAAATACAAGATTAAAGAAAGATAAAAAATCAAGATTAAAAAAAAAAATTAAACTTCAGCGAAATATGAGCTGCAGCCATATTGGATTATCTATTTATTCTCCATATAATAAAATATTATTAATTTAATATTAAAAACCTTTTGATAAAATATGATCTTTTATTAAATTCTACAAATAAACTACACGTCAAATAGTCGAGAGTTTTAAAAGTCTTTTGATAAAAAAAGACTTAACAAAAAAAAAAGTTAAGGAAAAAAATAAAAATTATTATTCATAATTAGATAATCACTTATTATAATATATATATATATATATATATATATATATATATATATATATGTATACTAGGTGAAAACAACGTGCAATGCACGTTTGCTTAGTTTTATATTTTAAAATTTTTTTTAGAACTATTTTTTTATTAATAATGATATAATGTTTTTTATTAATTAAATAACGATATAATATTTATTTAATTTATAAATAATTACATACTGTGATATATTTTTTTAAAAAAACATTAATATAAGCTATAAAATGTGTTAAATGATAAATGATATTGGTAAAGCATTCATCGTGCCAAGTCTAGCTGCATGATGAATCTTGTTCTCTTAGTACTTTGTTTGTAAACAGCATGCATGGATTAAAGATAAGAAGTTCTTCTATGAGGACATATGGTATAGTAATGGGTCCTAAAAATCTAGTAACTTCTTATATATCACTCTTTATGCAGGTTTGTTTAGTATATTTGTTTTTATTTTTGTTAATATCAAATTTTTTATTATTAAGGACGTAGTATTTTTTGTTAATTAAATAATTATGTTTATAAATTACACCATTTGATATATAAATATAAATAATTATTTAGATAATAATTTGTCAATTTATTTTTTAAATAATTTTTTAAATAATTTTAAATAATATGTGACTACAATTAAAAAAAATTTATAAATATATCTGTAAACTAATGCACACTGCAATATATATTAAAAAATGTTCAAAGAAATAATTATTATTTAGAAATATAACTAAAGTATCATGATGTGTTTGTCTACAATTATCGTCATCTAAAGTCTTAGCAAAATGACACGCTGTAGAAGACATTGAAAGAGATTGCCAACATCTTAGTTATGATACTTGCTAACAATCAATATCAGTACTTCCAATATCAACACAAACTAAGATAATGTTTGCACATCTATAATTACACGATGTGATATAATTTAAAAAAAAAAAGGGCATTAATAGTAGTTGTAAATAACATGTTCCCATAAATAAATGTCTCCATAGTTTGATGACAGTTGTTGGAGATAATTTTGAATCTAAGATGACGATCCAACATTTTCCTCATCTTGCATGTCCTCAATAGAGAGGACATTAAAATACTTATGTTTTTTCTCCTTCAGTTTCTCTGGATCTGCATAAACTTGAATCTTCCAAAATTTATTTGATAATTTGTCCACAATGCTTTTAATATATGTTTGATGTTCCTACAAAATTAGATTTGAATAGTTTTATATAAATAAAGAAAACCAATTTTCTTTTTTATTTAGCATATTATAATAAAACTTAATTAATGAATAAAAATATTTAAAAGATACCTTTCCGGAGTGTTCCATCAACTCAACTGCTGAACAACCAAATGCCTCTTCTGCTACTTCACCAAACATAATAGCAGCTAACTTTCCAGTATTATCGTCAATTTCAACATATGCCCTAGCACTTTAAATGGATTGAATATATTATTTTTAATTTTGATAGTGTTAAACCAAAAAACAAATTAAATATCAATTATTAATTAAAATTGTAATATATATACCGTGGTTTGCAGACTCCTTGGCTTTTGCAATATATACAAATGAAGCTTTCATTGTATTTATATCCAGTTCCTTTATTACAACCAACACATGACATGTAATAAAAGATCTGGTCCAAGTCAATCACATTTATCTTCGCCTCTATCCAGAATTTTGCTTTCTACATTAAATCACAATCAATGTTTAAAAGGATTTTTTTTGTAAATAAATAATTTAATTTATTATTTATAAAATAATATTTACCGCCATTGGTTGCAACCCCTTCATCAACTCTGCAATATCACAATTCTTCACAATTTCTCGAATACCAACAGATGACAGAGAGGCGGATGGGTATGTCAAGCTTTTTGCAATTATACTTTTGATAGTCAAATCATTGTTATCAGCCCTTAAAATTCAAAAATGAAGAATAATATAAGGAAAAGAGATTTACTTGTAAATTACTTAAATCATATAATTAACTCTAATATCAATGCATTAATATGTAATTGTTAATTTGCGAGAATTACCATTTTTTAATTGTAGCTGCCTCAGGTAGAGGAGGGTTGATTGTAAAGCTACTTGACGGGCGTGATGACAGAGACAATCCTTTGTTGAAATTGAGATCAATTTAAATATAAGCATATATATAATATAAAAAAAATCTAAGCAGTTTAATTATAATGAATACCGTTATTTGATCGAACAGATATTTTTGTTCCAAGTATTATTGGTTTGTCTTCAATAATTTCGGATATTTTCTGACATTCGTCTTGGACAAATCGACCCCACATAGTCAAACATATGGGGTCCAAGCTACAAAATCAAAATAAATTAAAGAATTAATAGAATTTACTTGAATTAATATTGTAATTAAATTTTAAAAAGGAATGTCAACTTTTATGAATTTATTACCTCTCATCAATAACATATATCTCTTGGATTGTTGCTGGTCCAGATGATGTCGTTATCTCTTTAGTTGGCTTAATTTTGATTGCAACAGCTAAAATATCTAAATATTCAAATATGAAATGTTAATTTTTCGATAATAATTTTATAAGGAAATAAGAAATAAATTACCTATTTCTCCATTGCATTCTCTATAAGTCTTTAAGTCCTTGAATGGGACGATCTGATATTTTGGTGCCTCTAGTACCTTTTCATTTTGTGGGACATCTTCTATTATTGTTCTTGAGTTCAGAGTCCATTGATATTGATATTCTCCAATTATGTACCTTGGATCTGCTGGTTTGACATATGCATCGCTGATATAATACGACTGTAAAATATTTAAAGTGTCTTCCCGTGAGTCAATATCATTTCCAAACATTGAAGCCTGCACTCGATTTCCCTGCATCAACAATAAAAATAATTGTGTTTAACAGTGTACTAAAAATAAATAAATGAAATATTTTGTAATAATAGAAATGAAGTTAGAAATCAAAAAATATTACAAAATAATGAAATAAAAATATTGTAAAAAATATTGTAATAATTTGTATTATGTTCTGGATGTTTTATTATTTTTAATATTTGTATATAAAATAATAGAATTCAAGAACCTCCAATTTCAAAGAATATTAAAAATTGGAGACGTAATATTTATTAACGATATTAGAAAAAAAAATGATATAATAAATATACATGTTTAGAACTATAAATATTTTACCTCTTGATCAATTAATGTTAGATTTTGATACTTCATTGTTGTGCGTTGGCTTGTTCGCTTGGGCGATTTCTCTGCAACGATCATCTTAATCTTCCAGTTTTTTGTATTTGGAGTGACATCCTTTATTGATGTATATACTGTCCGCATCTTTTCCCCTTTGTAGATACAAAAATATCAGATTTATAATATAAAAAATCTTACATTAAATTCATGAACTTCCAAAATAATTGGCAAAGACATTTAATTAAATGGCTGAATATTGGTCATATGGAGATTAATATTATGATTGACACTAAATTGAAACTATACAATTAAATTTAGTTACCTGTATAACTTTAATTCAAACTTGATAATGTTAGTAATTCTGTAAACACAATATTTTTTGTGCAGTTCTTTTCGCTTTGTTCGGTGAATACTGGTCGTATTAGAATCCTCACTGTAGATGCTGTCTTTGCCCTTGATAAAGCAACATATAGTTGTCCATGTGAAAAAACCGGTTGAGGTAAATAAATTCCAACATAATCCAATGTCTGCCCTTGTGACTTATTTATAGTCATTGCGAAACTCAATCTTATGGGGAATTGAGTTCGTTTGAATGGGAAGCCACTATTTTCATCGACATTTGGTAAGAATGGTATCCTTGGAATGAAAACCCTTTTTCCGATATGTTGTCCAACTGCAATTTCTGCATCTATGATATTTCGATCAAAAGCCCGACAAATTAAACGGGTTCCATTGCACAATCCTTCTGAAGGATTAATGTTTCTAAGCAGCATGATGGGACAGTTTTTCTTAAGTAATAATTCATGAGGCGGAAGTCCATTTGGGGTTAGAGTATTCAAGAAATCTTCCATAACTGATTGCTCAGATACATCTATTGTTTCATCGAAACTGTAATATCGCTGAACTTCACCTGGAAATCTATGAATTAATAATGCATTTATTTCATCAACAAAGCTGTTCTTTGGTGTTAATATTGCCCGATTCATCATTGTCGAAATATTTGTTGAATATTCATGAATATTGTGGAAAACATCTTCTATTAAACGATCTAAAGAAGTGTTGTCATCATCATAGGGAACAAGCATCCTGTTCGGAATTTTTATGGTTTCATCAACTGTGTTTGGTGGCATTCCGTTGCCTACTTCTAACAGATAATTTGAGAAAATCGGATCTAATCTTGCTCGCATATTTTCGGTTAATCTGAACTTGGTCAATGTAGGCCACAAATAGGAATAAACCAAACTGGATTTAACCTGTTCTTGTCTCGTTCCCTTATGAACCACTGGTAGGACCTGTCGAAAATCTCCGCCGAAAACAACAACCTTTCCCCCGAATGTTACATCTGAATCATTGATATCCCGTAACATTTTATCTAATGCTTCTATGTGTTGTTTTCTTGTCATTGGAGCCTCATCCCATATTATTAATTTTGCTGCACGAAGAAGGTTTCCCAGGCCACTTTGTTTGCTGACACAACACGTGTTGTTTTCGTTAGTATCAAGTGGAAGCTTAAAACGTGAGTGTGCTGTTCGACCACCTGGAAGAATAGATGCTGCAACACCTGATGAAGCAGTTGCAAGTGCTACTAATTTCCTTGATCGTACTGTTGCGAGAAGTGCCTTGTATAGGAACGTTTTCCCTGTCCCACCCGGGCCATCTACAAAGAATGCAGCATTCTGGTTTGCAAATACTTTTTCTAGCACTGCATTATAGACATCTTGTTGTTCACTATTAAGAGACTCTGATGAGGCAATATCATCTTCTGGAATTTCGACAGCCAATTCATCATCAATTTCTCTAAATTGAAATTCTTCTCCATCGAAGCATATGTCGTCATCAAGAAGATTATACGAATTAATGTCTTTTCCCATTGATTCAATTGTAAAAGAGATTGACCTCAATAATTGTGTTCTGACATTTGATATATCATTTTCTGTTGATTTGAAATCAACTGACATGTCTTCCTCGAAACGTTCCCAAAGCTCCCTCGGATTGGTCGGATTACAATAAACCAATATTGTTGCAAATAACCGTCTCAGACTGGATGGCATTTGATACAAAGATGCTTCATACAAACAATCTTCTAAGCTACTGTCTCTCTGTAGCAAACCATGCATTGTTGCTGATTCGCGAAATGTTGGGACCACAACACCATCAACTGTCTTAAGATCTTCAAAGGATGAAGGTCCTCTTACATGGTTTAGCAAAATCCGCAGATAGTACCTTTCACCTTCAAATGGATTTGCTGTAACAATACGACCTATAACGGTTTTCTTTTTCCGAGGAGTCCACTCTTTGTTTTGTCGGTTCCAAACATAATATTCTGGAATTTCTTTATACAGTAATTTCTTTGCATTGTCATCTACTTGATTTAATGCAAAGAATTCTGTTAACATCGATTTTTTTGAACGATCTGAATTGACAACGTTGATTAGATCTTCATTTGCTCGGAAAGTTACTGGGTGTTGATCTTCCAGATGTAAATGTAAACTATACACTGCCGGGTACATTTCGTTAATAATAAAGCCATATATTCTCCACATAGCTTCGGGGGGAGCAATCCATCGTGCTGACTGGAATTGTTGGATTTCATCAACTGGTTGAGTATTTTGTTCAGAAATCAAGTTGAAAGCAACACGATCATGTCCTTTATAAATATACTTATAAAGATATTTGACTGCTTTTATTGTAGAACAAATCTCTACATTAATGTGACAGTCGAATGTTGCAAGCAGATATGGATTATATGGAGCGACCCAACGATTGTCTAAATTTTGGCCTCTGACTCTGACAGTTATTCCATTGTTAGAACGTCTATATATTGGGAAGCAATCATTTCCAACGGTCGTAGCAGATGCATAATTCTTTGGATAATTACTTTTGCAACAACCATTTTTTTTCATGCAAACATTTGATGGGTTCAGGACTCCACATGGTCCATGCATCATGTGTCTGACAACAGCATTATGCAAATGCAAGTTTGTATTTTTATCAGGTATCTCTGCTGATACGATTTCATCAAAAGATTCAGGCGCATGAACTTTCCAATTATTCTGTAGGATAATTAAAAAATGTGCATGTGGAAGACCTCTTTTTTGGTGCTCAATAACGTAGACATATGCAGAGACTTTACCAAATATTTGTTTCTTGAATAGTTGATCCTTCAATTCTTCTAATTTTGCATTAAATACTCGAGCAACTAAATCAGGTCGATTCTGACTCTCCTCATGTAGACTTAGTTCATTTGTAATTTCTGGCCAGTTTGGATTGCACGTCATTGTTAAGAAAATGTCTGGTTTGCCATAACGCTGAACTAAAGCCATTGCTTCCATATATCTTTTTCTCATGTCTCTTGGACCTCCAATAAATGACGAAGGCAGTATAATCCGTTTTCCAACATTAGAAGCGTTCGTTTCCCCAAGCGTAATTGTATCAACAATACCTTGATATAACTCAGATCTAATGTGTTGTTGCTTGCTTCTAAAATAATCCAATCTTGCCGTTTCGATCTTAACATACATATCTACTACAAATTGTTGCAATAGTCGACCAGAAAGTAACAAGATTGATCTGTCATTTTCTCTTATTTGCAATTTGTAGCAATAATATTCACGGCATGAAACAATTGGATCCTTCTTATCTCCGTTTAATGCTACAAAAGTAGAATGTGAATGTAAATTACAAAATTGGGCGTATATAATAAACTAAAACTTTTAATATTAATACTACAATCTAACCTTGTTGTTCTCTTGCAAGTAATTCTTCTGCAGTCGTTGATTGTTGAGGATTTATTGATTGGTTTGTTTCGTTACATGTTGATCTGTTTCCTCTACTAATCTTTTTAATCCCTTGATGCCAACCAATATCTCCAAAAGGAAATAACAAGGGATATTGCAGTGGATCATAACATCCAAAATAGTACTGAACTATATGACTTCCACCTGAATGGTTAAAGACAAAAATGTCACGTCCTCTTTGTTGATTCCCGTCTTCATTTTCTACCCATATTGCTGCAACTTGTGAGGATGTGGGGGCATTAAATACACGTTGATCTAGGCCGGCATCTGATCTTATCTGAATAATCTGATTTTCCAGATCTGGCAAATCACCAAGAGAGCGGAAAAAAATAGAATACGGATTTATGCGAAGAATATCGATGACTTGAGTTACGATTGATGGATTCAGTCTGTTTGAATCAAAAATGCGATTTTCTAATTCATTTTCTGTATCATAGAAATACAACTGGAGATAAGAAGGATGACCATTTGAAGGAAGTAAATCGTTTATATAGTGATAGATCTGTCCTTGAGTTCTGAAAGTATAGATTCCTCTATTTCTTCTGCAAAGATCTTTATCAAATTTCACTCCAAAGGATGTAAACGCGAACTTGTTATTATAAGTTCGAATGTATGTCCTAAAATGTGTAGACTCATTTGTGTTGGAGGTAAATAACGAATAAAGCTTATCTGGAACATCATTTGTAGCTAAAGAAATTTTCCCATCAGCACAGCAAAAGCCAGTTGTTTCGTGGTGAAATCGTTTTGCTTGACAATGTATGCAGCTGGGTACTAATGGCAGAAAATATGCTTCAGATGGTACTGCCTTCAACAATTGTCTAAATCCAGTAGAACCATGATGCGACAGGCCTATTTTGTTGAAAAATGAAAATAAGCCAACAGACGCAAACTGGTCATATTGATTTGATGACTGAATTAAAAAAAAGAAATAATTTTTATTTGTTTCTTACCCCTATAAGGTGTCAGCATATTTCTTTCGTAGCTTGACTCTTCTCGAACAATATATGGATCCTATTTGTATAATATATTTCAGAATCTTAGAGAAAAAGAACTGAATGATGGTTGAATAAAAAAAATTGAAAAATGATTAAAGGATAACCTGCTGGATAAAGAGTTGATTAGATGATTCGGAGACATTGTTTATTAATGGATTTGTCTCTGAATTAATGACACGAACATCAACATCAGGAAAAACACATACTTCACGAGACGAATCCTCTTCAATGATATCAAAATAAATATCAGAATTTCGTTGTCTCTTTGATACTCTTTGACCAATACTAAAGTCTTGAATGTTGTCTGTATATTGGGCATCATTGTTTGAATATCGAGCAATCGACATAGTTGTTTGATCACCAAGAGATGTATTGAAATCATCATCACCAAACGATGTGGAGTCATTTATACGAATCGAATTGCTCTTGGATGCTTTTTGTTCAGCATATCTTTCTCTTCGTTTTCTACGGATCTCTTCCTTTTTTTCTTCTGGTAAATCTCTATACTGGATTCTTTTTGCAGGTTGTTTTCCACGATCTTCAAGAAATAGTTTAAAAACTAAAATTTTATAGAAATTTATATTTTTGTTTATAAATTTTTTAGAAAATTATTTATAGAATCTTACCACTTCTCATTATGTTAACGAACGAAATTATTGTTTCAACTGTTGGATACTGTTCAACACAAGCAAGATGAGAGAAAGAAACAAATATTATTTTCTAAGCTCAATTAAATAAATAATCAAATGATAAAATGCTATAAAAGTTTAATCTAATAGAGGCATATTTCAATATGACATACATAAAATGTTTTAGAGTCTATTTGTCAAACTTAATTCCCTATTCAAATCAACTATCAACTATTTCTTTACTCATTAATTTGAAATATTTGTTTTTTAAATTTTTATTTTGATGTTATGAATTTTTTATGTTTTTTTTAATTGTTAATTTTTGTGCTAAAGAGAGGATGCTTTGAGTTTTGTGAGAAGAGATCGATCAATTTAGCATGTCATTTGTGTATGTCTGTTGCTAATTTTAACTAAATCATTAAGATTTATTTTTTTTTATTTTTTATTATTAGATTTTTGAAATTTTAGATCTTATCGACTAAATCCATGTTGAAGAAGTAACATATTTTATCAACTCAACTCAATTCTGAGATTATTCTCATCTTATTTTTAATGAAATTATTTATATTTTACTTAAAAAGTACATTTTCTAAAATTTTCTAAAATGTTATACAGTTATCTAGTAAAATATAATATAATGTCAAAATACTTAAAGAAAAGGAGAAATATTTCATCCAAAACAATTTTTTTCGGTTTATTTTTTATTAATAAGAATTTAATGTTTTCGGTTAATTAATTTTTATTTTGTTGTATAAGTAATTAACTCGATCTTTTGCGACTAATTAAACGAACGTTTTCTAATATTGTGTTCTATAGATCTAATAATTAGATATTGTCGCTTATTTTTCGAGAGTATTCATGACCACATTTGATCCAAGTTTAGGAGATTTATAAGTTTAAATATTTATTACTAAAATGATAAACTAAGTGGACGTTTGTGGTAAGTCATCATGAAAGTAAGAATATTTTTACATGCATTGTTTTAATTTTATAAGGTGTGTGTAGTTAGCTTCAGCTTGTTTTTTATTTATTTATTTTCTTATTTATTTAATGTAATCCATAACATCATCATCGTAATTAATATTATTAGTATTATTATTGTAATTACAATAATATTTACCATTATAATTTATTTAGTCTAGCTTTACGTCTTTAGAGTCCTACTCTTGGCATTAGCTAGTTTAGAAATTACAAACAAGAAAGAAATATATATATATTGATGCAGGTTTAAGAATTGAGATGAAAATTTTTAATTTTGGATGAAAGTTTAAAAGATTATTTTTTTATATTATTATTATTTTAAAATTTGAAAAAGTTAAAGTGAGATTTTAAAAGATTAAATTATTTATTATATTTTATATATAAATTTTAAAAAAATATAATAACAAAATAAAAATTTTATATTTTATTTTAGCATCCAAACCTATTTTATTTTAAAGTGGATGGAGGCTTATTACAAAGACTGTCTATATGCTGACATCAACATCAGTGGCACCAATAGAGAAGTAATGTTTGGCCAAGTAAAAATAATACTATCTAGTTTTGTTTTTCATTTTTAACGAGATTTTGCTGTTTTGGTCTAATCCAATCTATTGACTTCCATTGAATGTTATGTTTTTAGTTTAGGTTTCCAATATTGAGTTTAGATTGTTTCTGAGTTTCTCTTTGTGGGGATTATTTTTGCATTCTTATAATTTTGTTTGAGTATTAACTTTATTGAAGGATTGTATTTCCTAAGTATAGATATAATGTGAATGTGATCTATTAGTAGGGATTTTATAATGAAGGGATTTCAGAGATCAATATGTTAATCAATATTTTTTTTATTGGCATGTTATTTATTTTCATGTTTTTCATAGATTGTTGATTCTGTTGAATACAATACAGTCGTTAAACACAACACCAACGAAGTCACAAACATAGAGATAACCTGACATCAATGTTTTATAAAAACATTTATATAAAATGTTTAACACATGCAATTTAAGGGTACTTTATATATTTTATAAAGTAAATATATAAAATAAAATAAAAATAATTTTAATATAAAATAAAAAAATGAAAACAAAATTAATAACAAAATAAGACGCAATAAATTTTCAATATTTTTAAATTAGTTATTAATTCTAAACCTTCTATTGTCATTAATTTTAATATAAAACATAAAATGGGAAAAAAAATATTATAAACAAAATAAGACGAATAATTTTTCAAAATTTAAAATTTTAATTTTTTTAAAATTAATTTTAATTAGTTATTTAAGACGTGAAGGAATGAAATAGCTTAATGTTAGCAAAATTGTTGATCTGTAAATTACATATATATATATATATATATATATTTTAGGTAAAAATAACGTGCAATGCATGTTTGCTTAGTTTATATTTATTTATTTATATTAAGCAACTAATTTTTTATTAATAAGGATATAATGTTTTCGATTAATTAAATAACGATGTAATATTTATATAATTTATAAATAATTATACATTGATATATAAATAAATTATAAATAATTATTTAGATAATAATATCTCACTGTGATTTATAAATAACTTCAAAGAACCTCTTTTTTATGAGAAAATAGAAGTATGAATGTTATTAGATTATAAATAATTATTTGTTATTTATAAATTATAAATTATAAATAATTAAATTATAATTATTTATAATTATTAAATTATAATTATTAAATTATAAATAATTAAATTATAAATAATTATTAGATTTCTGCTGTTATTTGTTAATGAAGTATGAATCATTTGTCTTAAAAAAAAAAGTATTATTTTTTTATTATTATAACTAACGGGGAAAATTTTATTAATTCTAAAGCTACCCTGATCATTAATTTTAATATAAAATATAAATATGAAAACAAAATTAATAACGAAATATTTTAAACAAAATAAGACATAATAAATTTTCAATATTTTTAAATTAGTTATTAATTCTAAAGCTTCTATTGTCATTAATTTTAATATAAAACATAAAATGAAAAAAAATATTATTATAAACAAAATAAGACGAATAATTTTCAAAATTTAATATTTTAATTTTTTTTAAAATAATTTTAATTAGTTATTTAAGACGTGAAGGAATAAAATAGCTTAATATTAGCAAAATTGTTGATCTGTAAATTACATATATATATATATTCTAGGTGAAAATAACGTGCAATGCACGTTTGCTTAGTTTATATTTATTTATTTATATTAAGCAACTAATTTTTTATTAATAAGGATGTAATGTTTTCGATTAATTAAATAACGATGTAATATTTATATAATTTATAAATAATTATACATTGATATATAAATAAATTATAAATAATTATTTAGATAATAATATCTCACTGTGATTTATAAATAACTTCAAAGAACCTTTTTCTATGAGAAAATAGAAGTTTCATTTAGATAGTGACAAATTTATAGTCAAGATAGCAATTGGGTTCCAAATACTAAAAAACACTTTTTGATACAATAGATATATATCAATACCTTCAATAGCAACACAAAATTAGATAATGTTTGCACATCTATAATTACATGTTATGATATATTATAAAAAAACATTAATAGAAACTATAAAATATATATATTTATATATATATAAACTATATATTATAAAAGGAAACGGACATAATAAAATAATAACATATCAAATAAAAAAAATACCAACAAGGAAAATTATAAATGAATAGATCAATATCACATATGAAAATTTTTAAATAATATATTTATCAAAATTTATTTAATTTTAAAACGAATAAATTAATATATATAAATAAATTAATATTTATATTTAAAACAAATATTAAAATTAATATTTGTGTACTATTTTAAATTAATATTTAAAACAAATAAATTTTTAAATAAATAATTTTCTAAAATAATATTTAAATTTCTAAATAGCAATTTATATAAATATTTTAATTAAATATTTAAGTGAAAATAATATTTATGCAGCAGAATCAACAATCTACGGGAATAACTACGGGATTTTAACTTTTAGACGCTGTGTCAGTGATATTTCTCTCAAACGATTATAGACCACACAAATCTCTCTCTCATTCTCGGCTTCGTCTCCCTCTCGACTGCTTTTCTCTCACAACGCAGACCACTTTTCTTTCTCTTTCTCTATCTCGTGACCTGATCTATCTCCCTCTCTAATTTTCTCTCAACTCAGATCTATCTTCGTCTTCCTCAAACCCAAATCAACCGAAGCTGCGAGACCCAGATCTGCCGATCTCCATCATCTTGACCTCAACCTCTACGATTTCCATTCAGATCTGCCATTTCTCTTTTCGATCTACTACGCCTCGCCTTAGGAACGGTGGTTTCAGTAGTTCTCTCTCTGTCTCCACCGTCCATGGCTAGAGAAGCCTAGCTCTATTTTTTTTTCCCCTTTTTTCCCGTGTTAATCTGTTCTATGATTTTCTGTTTCTTAGGCTGGGTTTAATTCTTGATTTTTGTTGAATAAGGTGTTCGAGGTCCTGATGGCTGAAGCCTCTGCTCGGGGAGGATTTTTTTTTTACAGTGCAAGGTAAAATGTTTTTTTTCCTACGTTTTGAACTCAAGATTTATTTTGGTATATATAGATGGTGGTTGAACTCAAGATTTTTCCTCTGGTTGCTGCGATTGGGATTTAAATTTTTTTTTAAATTTTTTTTTTCGTCGCTTGATGTGGGTCGATCTGTTCACCCTGATCTGTTTTGTTCCTTTCTCTGTGATCATTTCATTATTCAGATTAAATTTTTTTTTTCAAATGCTTACAGATGTTTAGATATATAGATATGTATTTCTTGGTTGCAGGGTGAAGTATTTTATTTTTTTCAAATGCTTACAGATATATAGATATGTAATGCTCAAGATATGTAGATCTATTTTGGTATATGTAGATGGTGGTTGAACTCAAGATTTTTTCTCAGGTTCCTAAGATTGGGATTTGTTTTTTTTTTTAATTTTTTTGTTGAGATCATTTCACTATACCGTATAAATATTTTTTTTCCCGAATGCTTATAGATGTTTAGATCTGTAAAAACAGCTAACCCTATCTTTCTAAGTATTTCCTTATTTTTCACAATGTTCTTTTTCGAAACCTTATGAATTTTAACCTCCATCTTTAATTTTTTTGTTTTTTGTTTTTGTTGCTTGATGTCTGTTGTTCTCTAAAGTATACATCACAAATTTTATTTCATACACATGTTACTTGGCATAGATATACTCTGTTTATACCTCTTGGTTTATTTAATATGTTTGTTTCTGCTCTTCGTAGGATTGACCATAGATAAACTCTGTTTTGTTATATTTGCATCAATCAATGCCCTGTTTTTCCTTTTTGTTTGTTGATTTTTTATAAATAAACATCGTTATGTTTTTTTTCCTGTTCTTTTTATCAGATTGGTAGGGAGTTTTGACGGCTAAAAGCATGAGTGTTTCAAAATTTTTTTTTTCTTTTTTAGTTTCAGATTAGTACTTTGGTTTTAATGTACATTGAGAGTGAAACATTGAGAGTGAAACTTATTAATAGATATATTTATTGATTTGTTGAAATCAATGTCGTTTTATATATTTATATATTTATAAATTTTCCAACTTATTCAAACTTTGCAAGGAGAAGCTTTGAAGGGAATGAAGAGGACAAGGCACTTATGGGGTTGCTTGAAGAGTCGACAGGTATTATTGTTGAGTTGATTTTATTTGTTAATTTGTTAATTATAAATCTAAGCAGAAATGTTTTCGTTAACAACTAAAATCTAAAACAGTATGATCTTGGTCTCAAGAAATAGAATCTATTTAATCAATATCAATAATTACTATAAGAACCTAGAACAAAAGAACACAAACATAGAACAAATCAACATAATAATTTATATTATTTATAGGATCTATTTAATCAATTTATATTACAACATAGTAATATAAATTCAGAAATCAACATCATAATCTGCATTCACTCACAAACATAGAACAAAACAATAGAGCATAGGAAAAACATATATAGGAAATCTTATACACAGTGAACATGAATTTAAGAAATATTTAGAGGGGAAAAATTATTTACCTCAGACTGTAGTGAGATGAGAATCAACAGATTTTATGTAGGTCTCCTATGAACCAACTGACAACTTGATAAACAGATCAGGAAAGAAAAAAAAAATATAAGAACATGATACAGCATATATATAAGAAACAGAATTTTTATTGGAATATGTTATTTCAAATATCAATATGTTATTCAATATGTTTTTTTTTTTGAATTGATTTATTCGTATGTGATTAATTTGCACGTATTTCATATATATTTTTGATTCTGTTCAAATAGAATAGAGTCCTTAAATACAACACCAAAGAAGTCACAAACAAAAACACAAATATTATAAGAAAATCTTCCATACAGAATTTGTTGCCAGTGTACTTCGAGCTGTTATACACATTTCAGGGCACAAATGTGTTAACATATGTATTGTTTGTGATACATGTATTGTTTTCTGTTTTGGTATATTTGCATCAAGCTATGCCCTATATTTTTCATTACTTATAAATTACATCATTATTTAATCAAGATGAACCGAAAACTAATCATTCAAAATAAACCACATAAAACCATAAGCATTGCAGTAGAATAGAGGGAAAAAAAACCAGGAAATACTAAAATTAAAACATCAAAAAAATGATAAAAGAAGAAATTCACTAACCCCAGTAATTTTTAATGTGCAGCGTCTGATGTTTTATGAAGATGTTGCTGGATAATGGGAATTGAAGAGAAGGAGAGATGGAGTGAAATAATGGAAATTGAAGAGAAACAGATTATCTCGACTATGAGGCTTTTTTATTTTGTATTGATGCATGAATTTGGGGAATATGAAAAGTGTTTTCTTAATTTTAGCATTTTTTATTTAAATCAGATTGCTTTTATAGATAATGTACGGGAAATTTGACAAATGAGTCAAATGCATGAATGACTTGATGAGAAAGTGCTTATCTCGGGTACGAGGCATTTAATTTTTTCCCATATGCATGAATCTGGCTGTAAATATTTAATATGAGAGATTTTTGGTTAATTTTTCAAAGTTTTCTTTTTAATTCAGATTGCTTCTAAACATCACGGTTAATACATAACAGACAACTTAACAAAATGTTATTTTTAACGGAAAACAACAATAAACTGTTAAACCAACAATTTTCTGTTAGATAGAGACTTTTTATGTATAGAGATATATATATATATATATATATATATATATATATATAAATGTGAACGTGAGACCGGCCACCACTTGTTAGCTGACCCCCTCAGCAAGCTCTCTAAAGGGAACATCCTTTCACAATTATCTTAAAATTTTTATTTTACAATTATAAAAAAATGAATGTTTTCGTAATATATTTTGGGAATATTCTCATAATATAATATCCATTTTAATATGTTGAATCAATTTAAATTTTGATTTGGTTTATAAATTTAGATTAATTTGAAATAAGAGATAATTATATAACATTGTCTATGAGTAAATATTGCAAATATTAAAAGATATGAAGATATCATTAATAACTAGCGGAAATATTTGACCTTGTCCTCATAATGGGCCTCTATTGCCTCGCTTAGTCTTTGTGATGCCCAAATTATTGTACTAGTCCATACAACTGTAGCCATGAAGTCCATCCTAATGTCACACTTCGGTAAACTTATGGTGTCCAAGCTCACAATCTCATCCATCTTTCTCCACCTATTCCCTTATTTGTGCTGAAACTAACTTGTCATCACAAAGGCAGGACATTGATCAGTGGGCTATGCAAATATGCTGCTGTTGCAGCATCATAATATACGTCATGTTATACTGGTTATATACTAAACAAGCCTAAGGCACACCATTTACATTTTATATAGTCTTTTTTCTTCCAAAATAAAAACGAAATACTGGTCCGTTGAATATATATAAAGTAAAATGAAAAATAAAAATGAAACATGCAGTTTTTTTTTTTTTTTGCTAAATAAAAGCAACATGCACAAACCAAAGCAGGATTACTGTTCAATTACTTCTAGCTAGAGAATTATTGATCACAAAAGTTACAATACGCAGAGCAAAGAAGGAAAAAACATGAGACTTAAAATAAAGAGATACAGAGAGAACTGAAGCAAAAGATTTTGGGTGTCTTTTGTCTGTTTGTTCTTCAAGAAATCCTAGTACGACATGGAAAAACTTGACCTTTACTCGTGTTTAGTTTTAGGGGCGTGTTTGGAGCTCTCCTTAAGACGGGCAACCATAAAGCAACAAATCTATTTTTGGATAACATTATTTGTTGTTTGATTTGTTTGGTATGATTAATGTGACATTAAAATTCATGGTACAAGAATAATAATTAGATTTCATATCTAAAAAAGCAAAAGCCATGTAACTTTTATGAAAATAATAATTCTTTTCCTATCATTTTGAAAAAAAAAAAGGGAAGACTTTCATAGAATATAGAAGTTAGAGATCTATATTTTCCTCTTCCCACATCACCTCTTTTGATAGTGCAATGCCATAGCCCCAAATTTGTGGTATGCACTCACAAATGACCGATTCTTTCATTCTAAGTAACATATAAAATGTTTATGTTCAGTTAAGATCTATTCTACCATGGTACTCAAATAATTCAATTTTTAGGTTTAGTTCTAATTCTAGTTTTGTGTACTTTTAATTACATAATTTAATACTTCAAACTGTACAAATATATAGGGAAATATATATATATATATATATATTTATATATATATATATATATATATCTAACTCGAACACACATATATTTATATTTGGAAAAAAAAAATTCCTTTCTACAAGTGTCAATTTCTAAATGATAGAGAGCTTTTTGTACACATGGATGTGTAAAATTGAACAAACTAAAACCTTATCCTTTTCTTTTTCAAGATATTTTTATGCAAACTAATCTTTTGAGATTTTAATTTGGACAAGCTGGAGAGATGAGTTATGATCATGGCCCAGAGAAGAAGACCACCCACAAAAAGAGCGCGGGAAACCTCAAAGCATGTTGCTTTCCTCTCACTCTCAAAGCCCAATCCCCAATAATGGGCTTCACTACTCTTTATAGAAAAAAACTTGATGGGCTTAGCTATTTAACACCTCCCCTAACAAGAGTACTAAAGTTAAGGGGCCGGAGATCTATATAGTTGTTGTTATCTCTTTTAATTATTTAAATAGACTTATTAATATTTATTTGGATTAAACCTAATTTTGTTAGACGCCAACCTTAGTTTTTAAATTTAATTTTATATGTTTACCATATTCAGCAAAGAATAATAAAATAAGAACTTTAAAAATATGTATGAAACATATTAATCTTCCATTAAAATTATTTGTAATAGTCTTGTATTTCATTCCTCTCCCAAGCACCTCTCTTCTTGTCTCCAGTTTGTCCAATTAGGAAAGTACGATATATATATTTTTTGAAAATATGATTGCTAAAAAGGGATATTTAAAAAAAAATATATTAGAAATTTGAAAACAAGATTAATAGAAAAAGAAAAAGAAAATATAATTTTTTAAAAGAATGAAATGAGAATATTTATAATCAAACTATGATTTCTTGTGGGTGAGTCTATGAATTACCTTGTGAGACTCTCCTAATACATGAATTAATATTGATGAAGTGTTGGGAAAAATTAATAGTACTACTGGTGGTACACGATTTTAATAATGCAATGCGTGTGAGGTCTGTTGGAATAGTGCTGTCATATTAATGTTAAGGCCGGCCCCATATTAATGTCCAGGACCTTTCGGCCAGGCCGTATCGGGAGACACTCTATAGCTGTCTTTTCAATATCAAGGGGCCCGTCATCTATATAGTGGTCGAGCCCGTCTTTAATCAGACATTGATTATGCGGTCTACCACTTACAATTAATTACATCCGCCAGATTTTTATGGATAGAAAAAAATGAAAAAAAAAGAATGACACTCTTTTGGTTCCTATTTAAATGAAAACGTATAAAATATATCCCGATTACTACAATATTTACAACTCGAATTACTACAACATCTCTACCACTTACAATTACATCAATCAACTTTCTGCATTAATTATTACGTATATATTGTATAGAAAAAGAAGATTACGACTGCTTTGAAAGAATTTTTTTTTTTATTGAAAAAAAGTAAAAAGATATTCCATGCTCCACGATTGAGAGTACCTCTGTCAGTAATGTGGATTGAGATTGTTATCTAAGTTAAAATGAAAAAAAGCCATGACGTCGATAGTCAAGTCATTAAATTTAAAATATTGTGCACTGATTAATTAAGTAAGCAGAGAACGTGAAGAAGATGTCTATTGACTTGAACAATCAGTACCAATTGTACTAAAACATGTTTTCTATGACCCATTGATATTTAGAAAATCTCTTGAAAACTATTGGGATTTAATATAAGGTTGCGTAAACAAATTGAATTCATACGTGGTTAGACTTTATAAGGAGTAATGGATCGTGATCTAATTTTATTCAAACACGACTTGAGTTTACTACAGAGTTAAACTTGGCCGATTTATTTATATATTTTTAGCAACGATGCTAATATTCATTTTTTCAGAAATAGAAATAAACACTACCACTTTATAATTTTTTTATCAATGATCTCAAAATAATTATTGAAAGTTGAATCCGATATTATAAATAGATCAACTGAATTGAACTTATAAAATAAATCCTGATTCGGCCTGTCTATAAATTAATTTACTATATATGTCTATTGGCCAATTACGTACCGTGAATGTAATATCCCACATTTTAGTGTATTTTTAAAGAATGATTATTTTAATTTGTTTAAAAATTTATTCTCTGGTTTTAAATTTATGGGGGTTTTAAATATTATTTTATAATATTTTTAAGTTGTGAAAATTATTTTTATGGATTTTCTTTATATTATTTAATGTTTTGGATTTAAATTGATCTTTAATTTAAATTTGCTTGTTTTTGAATTTTAATATTTTTACTGCTTTAATTGAGCTTTTCATTGAGTTTGAATTATTTTATTTATTTAGTGGTTTTAAAATCGTTTTCGTTGGATCACTTTCGAAATCCAAGTTGAAAAGACTGGATCTCCTTTTTTCTCCTTCTCTTTTCTTTTTCTCTTTTTCTTTTTTTTCTTTCCCTTTTCCTCCTTCGGATCTGCCCAGCCCCGACTGCACCTCTCTCTCTCTCTCCCTCCCGCCCCCGGTGTTTCGGTTTCTTCTTCCCTGAGCCGCCGCCGACCGGCGGTGTCGACCACCGCCGGTACCACCGGCTTCCTCGTGCGCCGGCGAGCCTCCCCTCCAAAACCCAGCCCACGCCACGCCGCCGTTAGCCTCCGGAAGCCGTGCGAAGCCGCGGCGTTCCTTCACCCGATTCGTCGCCGTCCGGCCGCCTTCGGCCACCAGCTCTCTACCACATCACCACTGGCCCTCAAGCAACCCTTTGGACCCAACCCCGGCTCCGATCCGTCGTCGGAGCCGCCCCATCGAACCCCATCTCCGATTCGACTTTCTAGACTTTCCACCGCCGTTTCGGCCGCCACCCACGGCCAACCATCACCACCATTAGATTCCCCACCTCCCATAGGCCCTACCCTATCGTTTCCAAGTTTTCGTTTGGCCCCGTGAGATTTTGGGTTTCATTGCGTTTCGGCCACAGTGTTTTTACACTGTGGAAGTTCCTGTTTTGGTGATTTTCCAAGTGCTCCGTGATCCTCCGAAAAATATATTAAAGCGCTGTAAGTATTTTCCCGAACATCTTTTAAGGTTTTAATATATTTTTGCACTGACTGGTTTATTATGTCTGTGATTGGTTGTATTGTGATCTGGATTAATTGTGGAATTTATTGTTGGAATTGGTTGTTGGAATTTATTGTTGGATTTGTACAATGCATGTGCACGCATATTTTGTGTTTAATGAAAACTGGGTTTTCATATGTGGGGAAAAGGAAAGGAGACTGTAGGGATGGTGGTAAGCAGGGATGGTGGTGTTGTCCCGCCTGCGATTCCCGCCTACGGTACACGCGGTAGGGATGGTAGTAAGCAGGGATGGTGGTAGAGTCCCGCCTACAGTGTCCAATAAATATTTTTGGGATTGGTGCATTTATCTTCATATGCACGCATGCTAGTTGCTTAAATGTATTTTTACCTTTGGGATCGTTTGGATTATTACTTACCTGCGGTACCCTTTTTGGTACCGTAGATTTTTGTGCAGATGAGGTTGAGGACGGCGAGCCTGAGGAATCGGCTCCGAAGATAAGTGGCATGTGGTTGCTGCTGTTTAGGATTATGGAAATTATTTATCTCTCATGTATGTATTTGAAATTTTATTGTATTTCCGGATATTTGTATTAAATATAAAAATTCTGGTACTTAGTAGATTGATATTATTATTAATCCGCTGCGTTTTGTTGTGCACTTTTGCATGTTGCACACACTTTAACACTTATCGTTAGGATGTGTGACCCGTACTGTCATCATCTTGACGTCACGATTCCTGCGTTATTTTGCATGTGGGAGTCGGGGCATCACAATGAATACAATTAATATTGATGAAGTGTTGCGAAAAATTAATAGTACTACTGGTGGTACACGATTTTAATAATGCAATGCATGTGAGGTCTGTTGGAATCGCGCTGTCATATTAATGTCAAGGAGCTTTCGGCCAGGCCGTATCGGGAGACCCAGGTCATCTCCTATGGGACACGTTCATATCAACGTACGTAAAGGTGCAGAAATTTCCAAGTCGTGCATTGACTTAGCACGTTGTGAGCGTGAAGAAGATCATCAGCAACCGTAATGAGCATGTTTTCTACTAACCATATATAAAAGTTTGAATAAAAGTCCTGAGGTCGACGGTCAAGTCGTGCATTGACTTAATAGGAATTTATGAGGTCGTTGGCATGAAGAAGATGCCAATGACTAGAAAAATTAGCACCAATAATGAGGATTTTCTACGAACCATCCATATCTTACTTGGGAAAATGTTAGGAATTTATTTGGTTGCGTAAATAAATTGAATTCGTGGAAAATCAATTTTTATTTGTTTAATTTTATTTTCTTGACGCAGTCTTTTCAATATCAAGGGGCCCATCATCTACATAGTGGTCGAGCCCGTCTTTAACGAGACATTGTTTATGCAGTCTACCACTTACAATTAATTACATCTGTCAAATTTCTACTGGTAGAAAAAAAAAGAGAAAAAGATTGACACTGTTTTGATTCCTATTTAAATGAAAATGTATAAAATATATCCCGATTACTACAATATCTACAACTCGGATTACTACAATATGTCTACCACTTGCAATTACATCAATCAAATTTCTGCATTATTGTTTATATTTTGTATAGAAAAAAGAAGATTGTGACTGTTTTGAAAGAACTAAAAAGTAAAAAGATATTCCCTGCTCCATGATCGAGAGGACCTCCATCAGTAATGTGGATTGGGATTGTCGATCTAAACTAAAATGAAGAAAAGTCATGACGTTGATAGTCAAGTCATTAAATTTGAAATGTTGTGCACTGATTAATTAAGCAAGCGGTGGACTTAAAAAAGATATCCATTAACTTGAAAAATCATCACCAATAGTACTAAAGCATGTTTTCTATAACTCATCGATATCTAGGAAATCTCTTGAAAACTATTGGAATTTAATATAAGGGTGTGTAAACAAATTGAATTCATACGTGATTAGACTTTATAAATAGTACGGATAATCTAATTTTATTCAAACATGACTTCAGTTTCCTATCGAGTTAAAGCTGACCGATTTATTTATATATTTTTAGCAATGATGCTAATATTTATTTTTTCAGAAATAGAAATAAACAGTACTTTATAATTTCCTGATCAATGATCTCAAAATAATTATTGAAAGTTGATTAATCCGATATTATAAATAGAACTGTATTGAACTTATAAAATAATTTTTAGCAATGATGCTAATATATATATATATATATATATATATTTAACAAAAAGAGAACATATATATATATATATTGTTTTTTCATTTACAAAAAGTATATAAATATTCCAAAAATTAAGACGTTTATCTACAAATAATTTTAAAACAAATTCTTACATATGCTCTAATTTTTGAAGACTAACGAATTAAGATAATATGATAGCTAGATAAAATATTTCCCAATTCGCATTTTAGTAAAGATTCTAAGAACTAATTGAGGCCTGCATGTCTTGTCCATAGCAATTTATAAATGTGCATGACCCACATGCATGTTAGACTTCGACCCACCATGTAATGTGGATTGGAATTATCTAAACCACAATGAAGAAAAGTCATAATGCATTTAGTAAATGAATTAAATTAACTTTAAATTTGTTGGAGCCAATCTCTAATAGCCAGCTTATGATCTAGTGGTTTTGAAATGCATGGGCTAGTTTCCTTTATATTATATTTATTAGCAATTGAGCTCATTAGTTAAATACTAGCTAGCTAGGCAACATTCGCCAGGTTTATTCCATCCAAAATCTTCTTCAATAGAAAAGATCAAGTGTTATAGCGCGCATATAGAAAAATTTACCGAATGATATATAGGAATTACGATTTCAAAGCCTAATATATAGATAACGCCATAAAATAATCGCACTGATCGTGATTGTCGTCTTTTCCTGATCTGAGATAGTCTTAACATGATGACTTGACTACAAATCTACGACTAGAAAAACAAGCACCGGTAATGAAGCATGTTTCTTATGACCCATCCATATCTAGAAGTTACTTGGAAAATCTTAAAAAATAATAAATAAATAAAATAAGTATGATATATAATGTGTCGGGTTAATGAATAACAAAACTAAAAAAATATATATAATCTTCTTAATTCCGCTAACTTAATTCCACGGCAAATACTCAGGGTGCGTTTGGTTGTTGAAATGAGTTGAGTTGAGTTGAGTTTAGATAATAAAATATTGTTAAAATATTATTTTTGAATATTTTTATTGTTTTGAAATTTGAAAAAGTTAAATTGTTTATTATATTTTGTGTTGGGATTTGAAAAAGTTGTAATGATGAGTGAGATGAGATGAGTTTGGTTAAGGAACCAAACGAAGCCTCAGTTTCAACTTGAGGGTGAGGGGGCCACCAATTAGGTGATCTTCCTAATTCACCATGCATGGCTATATATGGATGGGAGATTTCCTCTGGGTTGTTGCGTGCCGTAAGTAGGTGGGCCGTGGCAGTGCAATGCAAGACATTTATTGTCTTTCATTCTGCTCCGAAGCATCTCTTTTCTTCTCACCACTTTGTCCAATTAGGAAAGTACAATATTATTTTAAAAAAATGATCAATAAAAAGAGATTAATTTTTTAAAACATAACTATTAGAAAGTAATATTTTGAAAATAAGATAAATAAATAAAAAAGAGATAATTTTTTAAAAGAAAAAATGATAATATTTATATAATCAAACTACTTTTTTAGAGGCTTTCAAATAGTCAAACTTGGTTTCAAACCATATCATCTTAACATCTAAATATCATTTAAATACAAACATTTTTTAATTTCAACTTTTCAACTTTTTCATCTAATTATTACTTAATCATTACAATTTTTACAAACTTTTAAAACACAAAAACCAATTTAACTTTTCAAATCTCAAAATAAAAATTATATTCTAACCATTCTTTAACTTTATAATATTTTTATTTAACTTGTTCTCTCTCATTTTTCAAAATTTCATAAAAATCTTAACTTAGATCATTTCACTACTAAGCTTTGTTACTCATCATCCCACACACCATACTTATTTTTTATTTTTTTAAATATTTTTTATTTTTAATTTTTATTTTATTTTTTCTAAACTAATTGAATTCTTTTACTCATTATCTTATTATTATTCATAAAAATTTTTATCATATCTAATCTAATCTGTTTAAGGCCCAAGTGCGCTTGCAGATGACAAATGCAGAATGCAGAACATGATTCCTTGTGGGCCGAGCATATAAGCCCAGTGAGACTTCCTGATCGTAATGGTTTAATTATGATGAGCTTTCGTTCTGTAATATTGCATGATTTAGGCGTACGATTTCTGATCACCCCACCCCATATATAATTATATTAATTTCCCTCTGCGAGCTTCAACGTACGCACCCTATATCTCTTTATGCTAATTGGTATGTTATTTAATTATCAATTAGCAATGGGCCGGCAGGCCACATACAATTTTCACCACAGCTAGGTGATTCATTTATTTATAATTTTGTAGCAATGATTTTAATATTCATTTATTTATATATTGATATATATCAATGACTTTATAATTTCCTGGATGAGCTCAAACTGACTCAGAAAAATAAACTGTTACTAAATATAAAATATAATTTGTCGATAATTTATTATATATATGTAGTCCAATTGTAAGCTGGACTACATATATAATTATTAACTTACCAATCACATACATGATATATGGTTGCCACGTGATTTGACTGGCCTCATGAAACTTTCCAACTTGCAAACCAATGTGAAGGGTTTAACATGATTTGACCCAGTCTTTTAAATTAGCATGTGATTAATTTGACTCTTGCTTCATTTGTGGCTGGAGTTATACTAAATAAATGATATAGTACTCACTCCATATTATATATAATAGATTATTATTTAAATTTAATTGCACGTAGTCTTGTAATATTAAATTTTATTTTTAATAAAGTAGCGTGTTTACATTAGTTGATTATGATATAGATTATAAAAGAGTTATAAGTTATTATTATATAAAAAAAAAAAAAGAGAAAAAATTGTGAAGTAAACTCCTGGTTCCAACTTGGGTGATGGAGGCCACTAAGTAGATACATAACACTTGATTTTAACGAGTTGGAATCAGAGGCAAGGTGGCGAAGGCTTTGTTAGCATAAGGATATTTTTTCACTATTTGCATTACAATAACTTTGTCATGCGTTTTCATCTTTTTTATAAAAAGAAAGTGAAAGATATAGATAAGGTTTACAATTAGTCCACAACTTTTGATTAATTCTTTTAACCAATTCGTTCTTATAAGTTTTGATTAATTCCTTGAAGGATGCGAGTATTTCAAAAAAAAGAAAAATTAATTGGAAACAAGCTCTGATTTTGAAAATACAAAGTGAAAACTAGCATGAAATTGTTATCGTGATATTAATATGAATTGAACTATGCTTATTCAAGTACATGGCATGCATTATGACTTATGAGAAGTTTTAATACTTGCACAAAAGTATCTGTTAAGAATCAAACAGGAAAGACCTAGAAGACGAAAAGTCGTAGACGTTCTCTCAAATCAGATTTGAGCCATAACTTAAACTCCATATTTACCTTAATTAATGAATCCTTAATTATATGGTTAATAATAAAAGTATAAGGTAAATTCATAATTGGATACGAACTCATAACTTAATATATGACAAACAGCTAATTAGAATCATTGAGTCACCGCCATTAATGATTAATGGGTCATGCATTATGTGTTACAACTATACAATACAAAATGGGAATCTTGGTAGACATCATTATGGTAGTGTGTCTACCATAAGAGTACTAGTCAATATCGATTAGCTCCTTCCAAACTACCAAATTTTATTCGAAACAAATATGATCATATTGAGTTCATATATAAGAAGCAACTTGAATTCCTTTATGATCATTCCAATATCAACAGTAATACTGTTCAACTACAACATAATTTCAATATTTTCAAAACAAACTCCCAACACTTAATCTAATTCTGGGATAATGTCCAATTCTTGGCCTAAATGTGTCATAGATTTTCGTGCATGGATTCTCGTAGGGCCTGGGGAGGCAAAAGGATTAGGAGGCATAATTAATTTATCTCCTTCACCTTCCAACATTTGGACCACAAGTTTCATAGAAGGACGATCCATTGGGTGCCACTGGATGCACCGAAGTCCAACAATGGCAAGTTTTTTTGCAATTTTCATATCTCCATCGTCCTCGATAAAAACTCGCAACTCTTCTTTTTGTTCTAAGAGATTGTAGATCCATTCTGGAAAGTAAACTTGGCTAGCATTTTCTGATGTAATGTCAACACTTGATCTCCTCCCTCCAACAATTTCAAGCAACAACATTCCAAAACTATAAACATCGGCTTTATAAGACACAGTCCCAAAGTTTCTAGAGAATACTTCAGGTGCGATGTAACCCATGGTCCCCCTGCCTGTGGTCATAGATACTGCGCTTTGATCCTTGGAACACAACTTTGCAAGACCAAAATCAGAAATTTTTGGAATAAAGTTTTGGTCTAGCAAAACATTATGAGGTTTGATATCAAAATGGAGGATTCTTTGATCACATCCTTGGTGTAGATATTCGATTCCTTTTGCCACACCGAGAGAAATATCATGCAGTCTCTCCCAACCAAGAAAATGTCTCTTAGAATTGTCTGAAAATATGAACTTTTCTAATGAATAATTTGGAAAGAACTCGTAAACTAGTGCTCGTCTAAATCCATCAGCACAAAATCCAACCAAGCGAACCACATTGATATGATGGATTCTACCCATTATTCCAACTTCATTTATGAATTCTTCTCCATTTCCCTTGGAACTGTTCAAGATCTTCACGGCAACGTGGATTTCATTAGAAAGTTTTCCTCTGAACACTGTTCCGTAGGCTCCTTCGCCCAATTTCTCGGTAAAATGATTTGTAATCCTTTTAAGATCAGCGTACAAGTATCTCGTGGGCTTGTAGCTTCTGTAATCGTCCAAGAAATTTTCAATCTTCTTCCGATATTCTTTTTCTGCTTTGTCATTGCTATAGACGCGATAAAGTGCGAAGGCCAGCAGTAGTAAAAGAGTAGGACCTAAAATGGCACCTGCATATGTATCAAACATTCAACAAGTCAAGAGCTCACGTCTTCCAGGATTAATTAGTACGTACGTCTGAAACTTTCTAATATAAAAAGCCAAGGGATAACTAACTTACCAGTGGTCACTAATTTGGTTGATGCACCTGTAAAGTATTAATTTGACATGATATATTATCATCAGAAGATCATCTATTGAGATTAGCAGAAGATCATCTACTACAAGCTAAGCCTGCAAAATTGTTAAGAAATTGAGTAAAGAGTTGGTAATTGTATAGAAGATGGTACCTTTGTTGTGTTTGGGGAAGCACTGAATTTCTGACTCGGTACTACTGCTGTTAATATTCATTGATCTACAATTCATGCCTTCCAGTTCACATTTTCTGCAAGCTGGTCTGGGCCAGTTCAAATAAAGGATATCATCAGGATTATCTACAATACGATATGGAATTGATCTAACACTATACATCTTTCTACAAGGTAGTGTGGGCAACTCGTTGATGTCGTCGATTTCTGTTCTCAAGGCATAAACTTGGTGGCTATAGCTAGGGTCATTAAGACAAGAAATCGCACGCGGATGACTCTGTTCTTCTCCTTTACTACTATGGGAACAATTGAAAAAGGCAACGTCATCAAGGTACTGATCGACTCCTGTGAATTGGAAAGGGGAGGAAGATAAATTGAGTCGCTGGATCCCTTTTGGAAAGCAACGATTAGGATGATATACTTGAATTTCCTGAGATTTGTAGTCAATCCTTTTGACAAAAAGCTTGACTGAAATTGGCAGCTCGAGCACTGTATCGTGTGTATCGGAGCAGGACAAATTAAACCCAGGAAAGCCACAGTGGTCCGAGTGGTGGTCTTTGAGTCGGAAAGGAAATCGGATGGCTGGGCCGTGACGGCCACACCGAAATGAATCAGCACAATCATCATTTTGGCCTCGGACGGGGTGTAAGATGAAAAGCACAAACAAGAAGAAATATGACTTCGCCATTCTTATTACGATCGAGCAAATACTTAATTGTCTGATCTGTTTTCTCAGCCTCTCGTGACTAAAAGGAAAACAATCACCAAGATAGCTTGGTGTGATACACGGAGAGTCTCAAATTTATTGACGCAATGATCGGAAAAAATATAAATAAATGTGATCCAACTAATTTCAATATAGAAAAGTTGGCCAACAAATCAAAATAAGGCAAGTGTTTTATCTTGTTTTATTTTATTACATCATTATAATTTTTTTAAATTTTTATATAAAATATAATAAATAATTCATATTTTTCGTATATCAAAATAATAATAATAATAATAATAATACGTGACGCAGTTGCTTACGCCAAACTAATTTCTGAAACAAACTTCCTCTATAATATTGTTTGTTCACAGCTGTGGAAGCTATGCGCTATACTCTCTCTCTCTCTCTCCCAGAATGAAGACAGGTGTACTGTCCCTTCCTGCAGAACTCATGGCCCTTATCGTTCTAGTTGTGCTACTTCTTCATCAAATTTGCAGTGCTAAGGATTCAAATCGGGACTGTGTTCCTTCTTCCTGCGGCAATATCCCCAACATAAGCTCTCCATTTCGATTGGAAAACGATCCTCCAAACTGCGGCAACCCAAGCTATACCCTGTCATGTGATCAGGACAACCAGTTAACTTTTATTCTTTCCTTTGGCGAACCAGCAATATTCCGAGGCATTCTACGTGATTTGTATTACGGTAAGGTTAATTTCTTTCTCCAAAGGTTGCTGGAGTGAGAGTTATATTTAATTATTTATTTTTGGACACAAATGTTAATCTCAAGAATTATCTATTATACGTCTAAAGAGATTAGATTGTTATTTTGGATGTTAATTTATGTATATACTTTTTTTACTAATATTGTAGGCCCTATTGACGATAAAGTAATTCACACAGCCCGCGGTAAGATCATCTAACTCTCTTTTTATTTTCGCTGTTAATAGTTCAAACCAGTTAGTTACCGCTAGAAACAGTATTTCCATGCTTGTTAGACTGCCCCTTTAGAGAGATAATCATATGGCATACGGCATTCAGTGACGCAAAAATCAACTTTACCTCATCATTCATTGGTCTCTCTGATCGATATTGCATCAAATTATTAATTACTAGTTTCAGCACTTGGACAAGATGAAACTTTAAGGACAGTTACTGGAACGATATAACAAATAGCACTATTACTGGCGGTAGGATGGCAATTTGCTCTAAGCATTAACTATAATATTTTCTTTTTGATAAAATTCTGAGTTTTAATTAAGATAAATAATATTTGCAGTCATAAAATGTGTAAGTTTCACGTATTTGTTTGAAAAAATTGGATAAATCTAGGACCTATATAAAACAAAAAATTATTTTTTTACTGGCCGAATCCTTTTTTTTTTAAAAGAATGTGCAAGACTTGCACACTTTAAAATTATATCTAGTATTACTTATTAATTAATTGTGAATTTTCAAATGCTGATGATGGTATTATTTTTTTCTTCTGCAAAGCAGGACGTCGGGTTGATTCTCGTATCACAGATTATTTAGATGGATATAATAAAGGTGAGGTTTCTATGAGATAAATGTTAGAATTATATAAATTATATGATCAAATTCATACCTCTTAATCGTTTAAGTTTTTTGACATGGTAACTTAGTACGTAGACTTCAAATGCAAACTCGATATTTCAATCATTTCATTTTACATAGCATGGTAACTTGTTTATATGGTTGGAAACTTGTTTATTCCATTTTCTTAGGCCATGAATTTTCTAATTCATTCAAATCACTTTCTTGGTTAATTAATTAATAAATATGTATTCTTTCTTGTAGGATCCCTAGTACCACTAATGATCATTATTATCGACCTCGGTAAGAAACTATATATCTCTGCCTCTCGTCTTCTTTGTTTTCTATTTCCCCTTTTAGAAGATATTCAAACAAGAAGAAGATGGAAAATATTAATGAAATTTACCAAAAAATAATATTTACCTAGCTTGCTTAATTAGTAGAATTTTGAAAGTAGCGCAACAACATATTTTTTTAAACCACTAGATTGAAGGGTTCAACATGTTAATGCGATGCCTATTATTGATTGTTACATTTAAGCATCAAACAATATTCTAATAGATGAAGAACTTCTCAATAAATACATTTTTATTCACACAAAGAAGGCATTGATCCTTCTTAACTAAGAGAAGGTGTATGATGATATTGCTCTAGGAGTAGTAGCTTGTGGTATCAAATATCTAGGAGGCTGTATGTGAATTTCATCATATGTACCTTTCATTTTGATGAAATTTACACCGAAAAATAACAACTACTTTGCTCAAGTACTAGAACTTTTAAACGATTAATAGATACGTTTTCTTACAATCTATTTCATTTGGTGATGCTTTTTCATAGGACTATACCAGGGAGCAAAAATTATAATGGGGACCCCATTTGTGCTTGCATTCTTGATATATAAATGGCGTAGGAGACATTTATCAGCATTTGACATCATTGAAGAATTTTTACAAAAGAACAATAATCTCATGCCAATAAGGTATTCATACTCAGAAGTTAGGAAAATGACCAAAAATTTTAAGGATAAACTAGGTGAAGGTGGCTATGGCATTGTCTTTAAGGGAACACTTCGAAGTGGCCGACTTGTAGCTATAAAGATGTTAGGTAAGTCCAAAGCTAACGGGCAAGAGTTTATCAGTGAAGTTGCAACAATTGGAAGGATTCATCACATTAATGTAGTGCAACTAATTGGTTTTTGTGTTGAGGGATCAAAACGTGCTCTTATATATGAGTTCATGCCCAATGGATCACTCAATGAATACATTTTTTCACAAGAAGGAAGTATTCTTCTAAGCTATGAGAAAATGAATGATATTGCTTTGGGAGTAGCTCATGGTATTGAATATTTGCATCGAGGATGTCAAATGCAGATTCTGCATTTTGACATCAAGCCTCACAATATTTTGCTCGATGAAGACTTTACTCCTAAAGTTTCTGACTTTGGTCGAGCAAAATTGTATCATATGGATGACAATACTATTTGTTTAACTGCTGTAAGGGGAACAATAGGATACATGGCCCCTGAGTTGTGCTACAAAAATATTGGAAGCATCTCATACAAAGCTGATGTTTATAGTTTTGGAATGTTATTGATGGACATGATGGGTAGGCGAAAGAACATGAATGCAATTGCAGACCAATCAAGTGAATACTTTCCCACTTGTGTCTATGAGGAAGTGCAAGATGAAAATGGCATAAAAATAGAAAATGCCACGGAAGATGAAAAGAAAATAGCCAAGGAGATGATTATAGTTGCGTTATGGTGTATACAGATGAAACCAAACGATCGTCCTTCAATGAATAAAGTTGTAGAAATGCTTGAAGGAGGTATTGAAAGTTTACAAATACCTCCCAAGCCTTTTCTATCATCACTGGAGAGACAACCAGAGGATATTGAAGACAATTCAAATCAAACTTTCCTGTCAAGTCAATGTACTCAATCGTCGATCCAAAGTAATTGATATGTTGATTGTTGGTTTTTGCATGGGGAACCTATTAGCCCTAACTAAGAAGAAAATCTTGTAATATTTGACGTGCTACATATGATTGTTTTCCTTATTCCCATTATCTTTTACCTAGAAATTTTATTTGCTCATACTTCAGTAAGGAATTTGGTTTCAGTTTGGCAAGGTACAATGTGATTATTCAATTTTAATGTAATCATGATCTCGACTTGCTTCTTGAATTTCACATATAAAACTCATTGTAAAGAGCTCCCGAAAAGTCACGAGGTCGTTGCTTTTGTAGCAAGGCCCTGTGTTATTTGGAGTCCCTAAAAGAAAATCGTGGGGATAACACTCTAGAGCTCTCCATAACCTTATAAAAACAACAACTAAGAGTTTGAAACTACCAAAAAGTTAAAAAGAAAAAAGAAAAAGAAATGAAAAAGCAGAGATTTATTTTATACAACCTCATCTCCATAATTCTTTGAAAAAAATAGAATATGTCATTTTTGTTAAGGCTGCATGCCTTATTAATTCTCGAAATCGTCCTCTGCCACTACGGCTGATGAAAGTTTCATGATGCACATATAATTTCGTTCTTTTTGGTCATGCTAATTATATTTTGTGTTCGAATTTTGTACCATACACAACAACATTATTACCTATAGTATATGTAACACACATATACGTTGCAAAAAATCATTTTTATAATTATCAATTTCTACAAGATTAGAGAGCTCTTTCCACACTGCATCCTATAAAAGTTGAATAAACTAAAATCTTGTCATTTCCTTTTCCAAAAAATTTATGTGCGAACATTTCTTTTGAGATTTTATTTTGAGCAAGTTGGGAAGATGAGTTATCATGGTCGTACCTAGTAATTGATGATGGCTCATCACTAGCCTAGACCCATGTCAGTATGTCTCATAGTCAGAGAGTATGCCCATCCTCGAAAGAGTGGAAAAATCTCAAAGCTTGATGCTTCTCTCTCTCCCTCTCTCTCAAAGCCCACCCCCCAAAACATGGGTTTCACTACTCTTTATTGAAGAAAATTGATGGGCTTAGTCACTTAACACTTCCCTTATAAGATTATTAAAGTTATCCGGACGGAGATACATTAGTACTTGTTATCTCTTTCAATTATTTAAATTGACTTGATTAATTTAAACCAAAATTTGATAGATGCCAAGCTTAATTTTTAAATAAATTCATATATGTATATCACATTGAGCAAAGAATAATAATTTGAAGGAGGAAACACCTACATATACAATGCAGCTTTCACTCAACTTGGGATTCTACAGTGATTTGTACTTTATGAGAGGACCTTTATTATCTTACTTTTTTTTTTCTCCTTTATAGATGATCCATGATGAAGATAACTCACAACTCAATCTACCGGTGATAATATCAAGATAGAGATGGAATCAAATACTAGTGTTTGATCATTTATAAATAAATGCGGACTCCCTCTAAGAATCGGAGAGGAAATCGTTCTTTACAAAACAATGCATACATGTAGTTTTGCACTTATTTACTTGTTTTTCAATTTTCAAATTATTTTGTCTAGAAATTAAGCTCGCTTTCACGAAATTTCTGAAAAGATTAATAACACGACTGTTTTAGTTATTTTTTTCACAATCCACTGTATTTCAATCGATCTAGACTATGAAGAGTACTGATTGATGTTGATAATATATAGAGACTGACAAATGCATTAAAGAAAAAAAATACTCTGACTAGCTAGCACAATCTTAATCATCAATTGCTATCGATTAAAATAAAAGACTATCTCGTGGGTTTAATTGCTCATCAAAAACTAAAATTTTGAACTTTTTTAATGTAATTTTCATAGTAGGAATGCACGTTATCTAGGTGTATTAATGGAACTCCAAAAAGTCAATGTCAATACCTGAGGTTAGTGATAGACTCAGCAAGTCCCAACTTCCTCATCAAGCCCCTCTTGGCCATCTTACTCATCTTCTTCCACCACCACATCAGAGCATTATCACCGTCCACTTCCCTAAGCTCCTTCTCTTTCTTTCCCAGTGTAGCACTCCCCACAAAACTGGCTTCCTCCCGGTTAATACAGCCACCAGTTCCGCAATGTTCTACGTCTTCTAAGAAGCTCAGAAGCCCATCTCGCTACTCTTGGAGACTCCTCTTATCATATGGCTCCAGGGTGGCCCTGGCTGCACCTCCATGGTTGGCAACATCTTTGAGCTTGGTCCCTGGCGTGTGAAAGAACACAATGCTAGCTCCGACTTTCACCTTGTGCTTGAACAGAATCCGGGTTCTTGGAACCGCATATTCGGTCTTCTTTTTCTCAATAACCGAATTGGAACTGGGTGAAGAATTGGAACAATCTCTGATTTGATTTCACAAACCTTTCAAACCATCTCATCTTAACATCTAAATATTATTTAAATATAAATATTTTTTAATTTCAAAATTTTAATTTTTCAAAATTTTCATCTAATCATTATTTAATTATTATAATTTTTCCAAACTTTCAAATAAAACACAAAAATCAATTCAACCTTTTCATATATTCAAATAAAAATTATATTTTAAATATATTTAATATTTGTATTCAATTTATTCTCTCTCTTTTTTAAAATCTCATAAAAATATTAATTTAGATCATTTCACTGTCAAAAACTCTACTTGCATCCGGGATGGGAAAGCCCCACGTACACATCCACCCACCCTGCAATCTCAACCGCACATCGTATCTGTATCCTTATCTCACAGTCAACAGATAATGAAACAGAATTAATTGTTAAAATCAAGATATTAAATTATTGTAGTCTTATGAAAATAATCGAAAAAAAGAAGCAATAAATGTAAAAGTGAATACTATAAAAATACACCGGTTTTCGAAGTGTTTTTGAGCCTGATTTTCTTCTCTTCTCTCCCATTCTTTGCCACGAAAACCAAATACTAAGGTTCCGGGTTCCAACCCGCAAAGATGTAGTCTAAGTTTCGTAATACGTATACGTATCCTTTAGGAGTTTACGAGATTATCCTTTTGGAGTTCTGTGTGTTTGTTTGGTGGATTGGAGAATGGAAAATGGAGAAGAAAAAAGCGACGACTTCTATGCAGTCCTGGGCATGAAAAAGGAATGCATTGTGTTGGAGCTCAAGAATGCTTATAAGAAACTCGCACTGATTAGTGTTGGAAACCTTTCTAGTTAGCTTTTTTCGAAGGCTTTTCTTCACGATTCAATCAAATGGGTCTTCTTTTAAATTTAAAAACATCTCCTACAAAACTTTTCTTGAGCTTAGTTTCTCAAATGAACATAAGGGTTCCTTCTAGATCATTGAAAAATTACTGTTTTTATGATAATTTTTTAACTGTAAGAGGATTTTGGTTTACGGGATTTCTTGTAAGAGAAAAAGAGAAGGGCTAGGAAACGATAAATTTTTACTGGGATATGCGAGAAACTGTGTGAATTGTAGAACCTTGCTGTAAGAAACATATTTTGCTTCTTGTTGTTCAGCTTCTGGGAACTCAAAATTTATGGAAGAAGAAAAGAAAAAGTTCTAGACCATCCAACAAGCCTATTCTAATTATGATTTCTGAGATTTTTAGCGCTCGCTGGATGGGTTTGGCTTGCTTCTTAAATGGATTTTGATTCTTTTTTTAAAATAATATCGGCTGACGTCACCGATTTCTCAAAAGGTATCCAACGCGGAGTAACTGTAGCAGGATTGTTTCACTATTAAGCTTTGTTATTTATTATGCCCACACACTATACTTATTTTTATCTTTATAATTTTTATTTTATATTTTTTAATTTATTCTTCCTAAATTAATTGAATTTTCTATTTTATCATTTATATACTACACATTTGGTAAGAGAAAAAAATTAAAAAATTATGAATAGTGTATGATATGAAGATGATAAATAGAATTTTTTTTTACTATTACTAACAAATTATTTCATTATTATTCACATATTTTTTTTATCTTATCTAATCTAAAATGTGTAAGGCCCAAATGCGCTTGCAGATGACAAATGTAGAATGCATATCATGATTCCTTGTTGGCTGAGCATATAAGCCCAGTGAGCATATTCACATCTTTATGGTTTAATTATAATGAGCTTTATGTAATATTGCATGATTTAGGCCTACGATTTGCACTGATCACCCCATATATATATATATATATATATATATGTATATACTAGTAGAAAATGTTACATGCTTAGGCACGTATACCCAGTTGAAATGATGCATTGACCAGCATGTGAGAAATATTAATCTAGCCTTTTGTTCAAATAGGCAATTCAAAAGTAGCCAATTCAATTTCAAAATTAGAGTAATGCTATGTACAATCTTCATTTGGAAAAGCGTCTGGCATTATGTCCCGACCTATGGAATCAGCATATTGACAGGTGTCGGCGTCAGGCTGAAAGTTTTTCAAGTTGAGACTCCTCAGGTCAGCCTGAGGGTTGGCCAGCAGGTGCATCTTCAAACGCGCCAACCCTGCACCATACCCTATGCAAAGGCCCTATCTCGGACAGTTTGGGCGGCGGAGAGTTGGGGATGCAGGCGGACAATCTCGTTGTTTGCAGTAGTTAGCACAACATCTAATCTTCCTTGTGCCTCCCTCAACTCGTTCAACTTTCGAGACATCCTCAATAAACTCGCCATATTCTTATCTTGGTGAGCGTCAACATCACACGCTCCTTCTTATACCTGTCAAAGGTGGCCCGAGCCTCAACCAACCCTCCTTGTAGCTCGCTGATCCTGGTGTCCTTCTCATGGCGCTCCTTCCAGAACACCTCTTTCTTTTTAGCCAACTTCTTGGCTACCCTCTTGTGCTCTTTCTCAGAGGAAGCCAAAGCAGCGACTGCCTCCTTGGACTTCCTCTCAGCATCAACCCGCGAGCGTTCAGAGGATTCTAACATCCCGTGAAGATGCAGAACCTCTGCCCTAGTAGTAGCCCTTTCCAGATCAGCCACATGCAGAGCAAAACTGTCCCGGGCGTGGAGACTCTCAACACGGAGAAGTTCAGACCGAAAGCTGGATGATTCCTCATGAAGAGAATCAAGGTCAACCTCCAAGGATCAGGCGTAGCCATCAGCTTGCTCCAGACTGGCCCTACCCTCCACGATCCAAGATGCCGGGGCATCAACGTTTTACACAAGCACAATAAAGTTAGAATCTGACACATGCCGAACAAAAACACATGCAAACAAAAACAGATGAAAGGAAAAATGAGCCTTACTGGAGCCAACATTCTTCTCAGGCGCTTTGTCATTATGATTGCCTCCGAAGGAGGCAAAGAAGTATGGGGACCGGCCTCTTCCTCCCAGTCGATGTCTCCCATTGAACTGACATTTCCTTCCCATTGAAATGGTTCCTGATTCAAATCAGAAATATTATTGGAAGAAATTACTTGGGCGGCAAAGGAATGCATAAAATTGTCACCAAAACATTTCATACTTACATGATTAAGATTTTGTTGAGGATCCATATCCCTCCACTTTATCTTTAATTTTAATTTTGTTGAGGATCCTGATTCAAAGGCTCGAGGCTCTGCCACTTTATTTCTGCGAATCCAGACAGCTCCAATTTTATAGCATTTGTCGGGACCCAGGCAGCTTGGGTTTTGCGGTATTTTGTCGGGTTCTAGGTTTCACGGGCTCCAGATTTTACGATTTTTTCTTTCTGCTCAATGCAGGTACTTTAACTCTATTTTTTACATCATCGGTGTCGATTCCTATTAATTTTTTAATATTTTGTGAAAAATATTTTTTATTTGTAAGTTCATATAGATGATGCACTCTCTTTATTTTTTATTTGGAACATAATTGCACATTTTAAAATGGGGTCCAAGATCAACCATATTTCCATCTCATTTTTTAATTTGCAGTACTTTTGTCCATGAATTATGTGGACACAACTCTTGCTAATGTTATAAAGAGTACTCAAGAAATCTTGCAGTCAAAATTCACTCGTTTATTTGATTATTTACTGTACTTTTCATCGCTAGCTAGAAAAAGGAAAAGAGAAAGGCAGTCATCAAGAAAAGAGAAAGGCAGTCATCGCCGGGAAAATGCAACTATGACTGATGAGTATCGAGTGCCGAGACTCACCAGTTCATAAATGACGTCATCATCTGACTTGTTAGTAAGATCATTCTCATGCTGCATGACACCTATGGTGGATGTAGAAATAATTGGTAGTCAAAATGCAGAATACCCTGTATAATGAAAAATGGGGATTGTTGGAAAAAGATTGCTGAGCCATTAAAGGAAAAATTTAGAAAGCGAGAATGTAGATGGATTTCAGTAGAACAAAAAAAGAGTTGATGCAAATGAAATGAAACTCAAGACTGATTTTATAGGGATGAATAATGAAAACAAGACAAGTTATTAGATTACAGGATATGCTGGGTACATATTTTATTTAGCTTAAACAGCGAGATTAACTGTAGACTATCCTTATGTTTCTCGTTAATGCTGAATCTCTGTTGTTAACCACTACTGTTCACTTTGTAATTGTACCCCCTCTCGTTTTAGCTCCTCTATGTGGTGTTGCATGTACTTGAGCATACGGTCCACATATTTCTTCAACTCCCTATTTTCACTTTTTAATATTTTATTCTTTCTCTTTTTATTGCAAAGTCTTTGTTGCAACTCATTTATTTGAAATTAAGTTGATCAACCTCACTAATCCTGTGACAGTAATTTATGAGACATGGTCGTAATAGCGCAAGCATATTGAGCGCTGAGCATTCTCGATCCTGCAACAACCTCAGCATCAGTCC
>CM056945.1:2605192-2653595 GCA_029856935.1 Cyclocarya paliurus
GGCAGTAAATCTTGGAAAGGGTGCGTGAAAAATGGAAGAGAGTAACTAGTCTCTCCTGCACAAACTTTACTACAATATGCTAGCATAACAAAAGCCCCAGAAGGGAATAATACCAAGTACATTAATAATGAGGAAACATTTATGTTCACATATTGCAAGGAGTATTTTGTCAAACTAAAGTGGCACATCATATGGAGAAACTACAACGGGACTTCTTATTGGGGGAATAGAAAACGAGTTTAAATTCCATTTACTGGAATGGGCAACAGTATGCACCTTGAGAGACAGGAATGCAATAAATTTTGAAGATCATGAGCTGTCGATCGATCAGCTTAGAACGTTCTTTTTTAACACTTTATACCATTCGCTGATTGTAATTGATTTTAATGGCTTGAACATTCATGACTTTCTTGTGTCATTAGATAATCATGCATAGCACAGCCTGCATGTCCCATGTACTTAGGCTAAGCCTATTATTATTTTCAATAAAATCTAGTTTGACGATTAAAAGAAATCACTTTCCCATATCTTGGAGATCTGCCTACACCACAACATCATTCCTGGTTTTGTACTTTAAGTTCTTAGCCTTTCTGTTTCAATATCCAAACTAAAAGTGAACATGCATTAATCCCCATTGTAAAAAATCCCCACCAGCACATAAGAATAGAATGTGACTTTTAAAAATCCTATCTATGTAGTTTTTCCAGTCTTGCAGCCAATTCCAAAAAACAAAATGTTACAAAAGAAACCATCTGCAGCAGCATGCCTGTGCATGATACTCACAATCTCTACTATAACATCACCAATGATAGCATTAAGACCATTTTCTTAGAGGTTTAATAAAAGCAATGATGTAAGTATGGAATAAATAGTTTGTAATTCAGCAGGATTATACAAGAATCTCATAGTACAAACGTACACAATGCCCTTTCTATTTAAATATTGGTAAGTTACTGCCAAAAATTTGAGTGAAGAAAAAGGAAAAACCTCATCAAATTGATGAGCAAATAGAATGCTTAAACCCAAAAACATGTTCACTTATATCCAGTTTTAAAATACTGGCAACAATGTCTCACTCAAAGCATTAAGATCACATAATGAGGATTTATTAGATTGTTTGCCTTTTCTCAAGGTATGACTCTTGCTATATAACTCCATAAAATGGAATTGAGTTCAAGACCCATCAAACCACATCGAAGAACAAAACAAGTAACTCAACGACACAGAATCTCCAAGAAACTCACCTTACCACTTACGCAAACAATCTCTCCCTCTTTATGCTTTGCTTCAAGACTTTTCAGAAAAGGTTGAAATGTAAAACGAGTACCACGAAAAAACTTCTTCAGATGCAAAAAAAATTGTTTTATTTCCCTTGCTATTAATATCATTGATTGTATCCTCAATATTTGATTTATTTTCTGCAATCTCACAGCCCACTACCACCTCAAGAAATGAAAAAGAAGAACTGACTCTGACTCCCCTGAAAGAAAAACCATAAAAGTTATGTATAAAAAAAGATTCCATCTCCCTAATGTTCTAAACAGCTACTGACTTACACGATTGGAATAAACAAAATCAAATGATCTAAAAAGATACAAAATATTAAATCAAAAGTAAATATGTCAGCTGATGTGGTTTTGAAAAGGTTGTTTTACATGGAGAAAAGCACAATTGTATATAATGCAAACCCTTTGCACTGTGAGAAATACGAATGCTTCCGAAATTATCAAAAAAAGGAACCAAAAGTGCTCTTTAGGGATCATAGCTCCCGTTTCCTGACCCTTCAGAATCCCTCTGTTCAACTAGAAGGCTCATTTGTATTTCTTCTCTACTCTTTCTCTATTCGGTCTTAGTGGTAAAGAGTCTATGACGATGGAGTTGGTTTCCATTCAAAATGAACAATTATGACTACAATTACTGACTCATATTGATGAGGATTAAAAATATTATATCAGAAAAATTGATGAAAATTTATATCATACTACATCATTAGACTAAAAAATACCTCAAGATATATTTTACATATTTCCAATTTATTTTATATTGAAAGTGATTTCGTAGAATGTTTTGTTATAGCCATAGGCATGACCAATCATATTTCTCAAACGGCAGGCCTGAATCAGCTGTAGACTCAAATCTTGGGTTTGATTTGACACTAGGAGTTTTTCTGGATTACCATTACACTATTATGATGGGCGTAGTAGTTTATTCAGGGTTTACTCCCCAAGGTGAGTCCAAAGAGCCTTGTCTTGGTGAACTTTCACATCATCAAAAAAATAATTAAAATTAAACAAAAAGCATGGAAATAATGAATACACGTGCATGGGTTGTATGCTAGTATCTTGCTATTGCTTTGAGTTAGAGTTGACGCAAGCAAATTAATTCAGTTTAGCTCAAGAGGATTAGCTGCAAGCACTCTGTTAACACCTCCCATTGCCAAGTGCCAAGGCAGGCACCCAAAGCTCCATAACAACAGTAATTAAAATATCTTAAAGACCAAGCTGCAAAAGGTCTAATCAGTAGAACATCTTGCAAGAAATACAACAACTTCTCCAAATAAAATTCAATCCTTTCAGGGGAAAATAGAGGAATACCTGGAAGACAAAATTTTCCCAACAAAAATCAGGTATTGCCCGTCATCAACTGCAGTCTGTGCATTCTGTAAATCAGCATAGCTTCGAGGAAAATGACGAAGCAATTGCCGCAACTACGTGGGGAAAAAAAGAAAAAGAAAAACATAAACCCATGATTTCTAGTTAAGAATATAAAAACTAAAAGGGCTTCGCTTTATAGATATAGCGCCCACCGTGTTGAAACCAGAACTTTCCAGCTGACGACAGTGCCTCTTACTTAATCCAGGGATGCAATTGATAGATCTGTCGAGAAATAATTGAATGGAGGCAGCATTTAGTGGGGATTCAGACCCCACTTTGACAGAAGATTCCTTCACAGTGACTGAATAATCTGATTTTTCTATGGTTTCTAAAGCCATCAGCTGAGAAGGCTCATAAGATTCTTCTTCTTGAAGTAAGGAAGTCGTTACATTTTGAAGGGTAGGAGACAAAGGCAGCCATTTTTCAGTACAACTCTCTTGAACTAGCTCTGTACCAAATGAACTGGGAAGAATTCCTTCACCATTTTGGGTAGCTAAAAGCTTACTCATTTCAGACCAACATGCAGTCTCATCATACAATTCAACCAGAGGAGAGCTCCCTAAAATGATGGATGGAAATTTTTTACATTCCAAGGAGTCATTGAACTCATCCTCTGCACCTTTAAGGTTCATACCAGATTGCTTTTTAGCTCTTCCATTATCAGCGAAATCATGAAGACCATCATAATCCATCATAGCACATACCTACGACAAAACAAGTTGCAGTATATAAATAGTTGACTTGGAAAAAAGCAATTAGAGAATTCTTGAAACTCGTTTTGAACTGCTTCACAAAAGGTATGAAGAAACCCTTCACGAGCAAGCATATAACTTCTTTCTTTTTGTGTAAATAGGAAAAAAAAATAACAGTTGTGCTATAAATTCAACAGACTAGCAAAACTCCAAAAAGCCCAGGCATGCCATTGGGCTAAGGGTTCCTGTACAGTATTCATTGTGACGATTTCCCCAATGAGGAAGTATTGAGTTCAATCAATTTTGGATGTGGGAATTCCTTAACAGCCAAACCATGCACAATTACAGTCTTAAGACATGCTCAATAATTTGGATCTCCCTCCCAATAATATAGAGCCAAGGAGTGCCAGAAAATCAGGACTTCCCAATGAACAATTTGCTAGATATATTACATAGATTCAAAATGACAGCGTTACCAAATAATTCATGCACATGAGCACCAAATGAACCACTGTCCCATTCTTTAAGTTATGATAGACCAAAATAGACAGCACTCAATGTGAACAAGCAAAGATCTACCTTCTTCAGGATTTTTGATCGATCTTTGATTCTTGCCACTTCCTCCAACCATGACAAGTCATGCTTTGGGCGAGAACAAACTTTTGATATTTTTGAAATGAGAGATTTATTGAAACTGCAATAAGATGATGCTGTTGAAAGTAATGCCTACAATCGTCCCATGCTCAGTAATAATGAAGTGCATTACCTCATTTTTCTACCCAAAGCATTCCGGTATCCTCTCTCAGCTTCAAAAACAATAGCAGCTCTCAATCGTTTCCCACAGAAGCACTAGCAAACAAAACTTATACACGTTTAAATATGTCAAATTTACAAGAAACATTCGTATGGCAATTAAGTTCACCGAAATCAAGTTTATTTTTAACCCCTACTCTTTCTTCAAGACTCAGTAATCAAGCTTTCTGGAAGAGATGGAGGGGAGAGAGGGAACAAAAATACATAAATAAATCCAGCTAAATTAAGCTGAAAAAAAGGGTTGAAGAGTTTGATATAAGTTGATACCAAGCCACATGATTGCACAATTGGGATTGTCAGTGCCATATGCCACAAAGCTTACTGCATGAACAGGACATGCCTGAATAACATCAACGCCAAGCCTGAAAACCACATTTCCTTCCAATTAATCGACCAAGGCGAGAAACCAAACGATTAGAACTATCGAAAAAAAAATGAAATCCTGATGTTTGATTGAAATCTGGGGGCCATTTTGTTCTCTTTTTTCCTAACGCAAAAGCTTAAAAAGAAAAATGAAAGCTCGAGTAATTGTAAGCGGACCTGAGACGCAGTGATTTAATAAATAAAAAATAAAAAATATAATATGTGATAATGATGAACTTCAATTTCAATTTTTATAGAATTATTTACATAAACCAATATATGAAAGGAAAAAGAAAGAAGAGGGAAGAAAGAATCTAATTGTTTACGATGACATATTGAGAACGGCTCGAAGTCGCCACTATAAAAACGATTCGTAGATTTATTGAGACGAGCTTTGTCGCCTTTAAAATACTAGAAGAGACCTAAACACCATCTAAAAGCCTGCCTGACCTTCATACGGCTGCTCTATAAATACTCCGCATTTAGGTTTCACAAAGCGCCGTTCCATCCTACGTTCAGCTTCCTCTAGTCATCGCAGTTGCAGTTTTTCCTAGGTTTAGGTTGTGTTCAATCAGCTCGTTCTTTCTACTTTCCAGAGCAGACAAGGTTGGTTATATAGAAGAAGTAAGCAGAAAGGGCCAAGGCAAATAGGGGAGAGCAACACAAAGATGGTATGGCTCTGAAAAACCTGTAGGTTTTCTACAGGATGCCCTGCCGTTCTGGCCCTGTACATCAAATAAAAAATGGCATCATAGTACGGGTTTTGTGCCTTGGTGGGGTGGCTATGGGATTGAATCTTCGGTGTTCAGATAGCTTCCCCAAGTTTACCTGGCCTGAGCTTCTTTCCCCATTCCCATCTTCCCCTCTACATCACAAATCCGCCTCCAAATGCCATTACATTAACACCCCCTATCCAGATCTTTGTTTTCCTTCTGAAAAATTTTTGTGGGTTTTCTTTTTCTAATGGAAAATATGATCTTTTTATATGAATTTCAACCTCTGTCCAGGATCAGTGTTTTCTAACGGCAGTTAAATTTCCTTGCGAACTTTGAAGTTTAAGCTAGCAAAGCAGCTATAACTCCTTAGAAAAGGTGGACTTTAAACTCATGTATCAAATAAAAACGAAGAAAAGCTCGTATACTCTGACTAACCTGAGAATTACAGGCTATTGACTTGAAGAAGAATAAGTTCTTACTCGTTTATATCCATCACCAACGAGTTATGTTGGATTGTTTAGAACTTAGGTCTATAATCTAGCCAGGATTTTATTTTGCCGAAAATTTTAAAGGGCATTAAATGAGATAATATTTTTGCCTATGATGGATGTGGCCCGATGGGTCGAGGATTTCTCTTCTTCTCTTCTTCTATTGAAATGGACAGCAAGAAATGAGTTAGGATGACAAATCCAATCTTGAGAGCATGAATTTGTGAAACCAATTAATATAAGCATGATATTAGTATCCGAACTTCAACACCATGCAAGTACAACAGGATTGGGAAAGACATAAACTACAATATAGGTACCCCAAAATCTGACGGCAAATCCTACTTATCAAACAGAGAAAATTCAGTTGGTACTTACTCTTCATAGCCAAATAGTCCCCTCTCAAAAACCCAATCTTCTATCATTGCCTGAGAACTCAATGTCTGGTTACTGGCACCAGATGTCCAGCTCCTAGAACCACAACCTGATTCAAATTCCCCCATTTCTGCAGGTACCCAGAAACCCCTCCATTCACCGTCCAAACCTTCCTCTCCGCCATCAAGAATTCACCAAATCCATCCCATCTCATTGTTTTCACCCAAGCCTCAGATGAAACCACACTATCCCTCAAATCAAAATTCCCTTGATACAATAATACCTTGCCCTTCTTCACCAGCAATTCCACCATGTACCTCACACTCCTCATGAAATCATCATGCAATGCAGCCGCCACAACATCACTGCAGATCTCATCCATCGACTGCTGCTTCACCCCAAAGCCTTCTTCACCTCCTCTATCCGCAACAATTCTGATTTGTAAGGAACTTTCTTGGTAACATCATTCAAAGTGACCAAACCTGTAATGCTTTGCAACATATCCAAGACCTTAACTCTAGCATTTGTTGCCGCTCTCCAGTTCTCCATTTTGGTCAGGTTAGTTGCCTCCCATTGCACCTTCTCCAACTCATTTTTCTGCCTCTCATTTATCAAACCAGAATAGTAAGCATGAGCAGCATGAGTTGCAATCTGAGTCACTGGGTCTGTGAGCCCATTTCCTATAGCAACGGCCGCTAAGTTCAAGTGCCGTGACACTAGCAAGTGGGGATTGTTCTTCAGAATATAGTACCCAATTGCGGGAACATACTTCCCAACATAGCTCTCACCCGCAAAATATATTGGACCAAACGACTGATCGCAGTAAAAAGATGTTTGGCAACAGGATGTTGGTCTTTTGGGATTTCTTCAGTCTTGGATGCAATGTTAAACCCGATTCCAATTCGATTATCGAAAAAAAAAAGACCGAATATGCGGTTCCAAGAACCCGAATTCCGTTCAAGCGCAAGGTGTAAGTCGAAGCTGGCATTGTGTTCTTTCACACGCCAGGGAGTCAGGGACCAAGCTCAAAGAAGTTGCCAACCATGGAGGTGCAGCCAGGGCCACCCTGGAGCCATATGATAAGCAGTCTCTCCAAGAATGGCGAGATGGGCTTCTGAGCTTCATAGAAGACGTAGAACATTGCGGGACCGGTGGCTGTATTGACCGGGAGGTAGCCAGTTTTTGTGGGGAGTGCTTCACTGGGAAAGAAAGAGAAGGAGCTTAGGGAAGTGGACGGTGATAATGCTCTGATGTGGTGGAGGAAGAAGATGAGTAAGATGGCCAAGAGGGGCTTGATGAGGAAGTTGGGACTTACTGACTCCATCACTAACCTCAGGTATTGACATTGACTTTTTGGAGTTCCATTAATACAGCTAGATAACGTGCATTCCTACTATGAAAATTACATTAAAAGTTCAAAAATTTTAGTTTTTGATGAACAATTAAACCCTTGAGATAGTCTTTTATTTTAGTCAATAGCAATTGATGATTAAGATTGTGCTAGCTAGTCAGAGTTTTTTTTTTAATGCATTTGTCAGTCTCTATATATTATAAACATCAATCACTATTGTTCATAGTCTAGATCAACTGAAATACAGTCGATTGTGAAAAAAATAACTAAAACAGTCGTGTTATTAATCTTTTCAGAAATTTCGTGAAAGCGAGCTTAATTTCTAGACAAAATAATTTGAAATTTGAAAAACAAGTAAATGAGTGCAAAACCATATATATGCATTGTTTTGTAAAGAACGATATCCTCTCCGATTCTTAGAGAGAGTCCGCATTTATTTATAAATGATCAAACACTAGTATTTGATTCCATCTCTATCTCTACATGTTTATCAAGATTATATAGGGTTAGTTTAAAGGCTTATCACCTACAGATTGCCTACAGATTGAGTTGTGAGTTATCTTCATCATGATCTGATCTATCAAGGAGAGAAAAAAAGTAAGATAATAAAGGTCCTCTTATAAAGCACAAATCACTCTAGAATCCCAAGTTGAGTGAAAGCTGCATTGTATAAGTAGGTGTTTCCTGCTTCAAATTATTATTCTTTGCTCAATGTGATATACATATATGAATTTATTTAAAAATTAAGCTTGGCATCTATCAAATTTAGGTTTAAATTAATCAAGTCAATTTAAATAATTGAAAGAGATAACGAGTACTAATGTGTCTCCGTTCGGATAACTTTAATAATCTTGTAAGGGAAGTGTTAAGTGACTAAGCCTATCAATTTTCTTCAATAAAGAGTAGTGAAACCCATGTTTTGGGGGTGGGCTTTGAGAGAGAGAGAGAAGCATCAGGCCTTGAGATTTTTCCACTCTTTTGGGGATGGGCTTACTCTCTGTCTATGAGACATACTGACTTGAGTCTAGGTTAGTGATGAGCCATAATCAATTACTAGGTACGACCATGATAACTCATATCTCCAACTTGCTCAAAATAAAATCTCCAAAGAAATGTTTGCATATAAATATTTTGGAAAAGGATATGATAAGAGTTTAGTTTATTCAACTTTTATAGGATGCAGTGTGGAAAGAGCTCTCTAATCTTTTAGAAATTGATAATTATAAAAAGTATTTTTTTGCAACAAGGATGTATATATGTGTTACATATACTATGGGTAATAATGTTGTTGTGTATGGTACAAAATTCGAACACAAAATATAATTAACATGACCGAAAAGAAGGAAATTATATGCGCATCATGAAACTTTCATCAGCCGTAGTGGCTGAGGACGATTTCGAGAATTAATAAGGCATGTAGCCTTAACAAAAATGAATTATTCTTTTTTCTTTTCAAGAATTATGCAGATGAGATTGTATAAAATAAAACTCTGCCTTTTCATTTCTTTTTCTTTTTCTTTTTTTCTTTTTTACCTTTTTGGTAGTTTCAAACTCTTGGTTGTTGTTTTTATAAGGTTATGGAGAGCTCTAAAGTATTATCCCCACGATTTTCTTTTAGGGACTCCAAACAACACAGGGCCTTGCTACAAATGCAACAACCTTTTGACCTTTCGGGAGCTCTTTACAATGAGTTTTATATGTGAAATTCAAGAAGCAAGTGGAAATCATAATTACATTAAAATTGAATAATCACATTGTATCTTGCCAAACTGAAACCAAATTCCTTACTAAGTATGAGCAAATAAAATTTCTAGGTAAAAGATAATGGGAATAAGGAAAGTAATCATATGTAGCACGTCAAATATTACAAGATTTTCTTCTTAGTTAGGGCTAATAGGTTCCCCATGTAAAACCAACAATCAACATATCAATTACTTTGGATCAACGATTGAGTATATTGACTTGACAGGAAAGTTTGATTTGAATTGTCTTCAATATCCTCTGGTTGTCTCTCCAGTGATGATAGAAAAGGCTTGGGTGGTATTTGTAAACTTTCAATACCTCCTTCAAGCATTTCTACAACTTTATTCATTGAAGGACGATCGTTTGGTTTCATCTGTATACACCATAACGCAACTATAATCATCTCCTTGGCTATTTTCTTTTCATCTTCTGTAGCATTTTCTATTTTTATGCCATTTTCATCTTGCACTTCCTCATAGACACAAGTGGGAAAGTATTCACTTGATTGGTCTGCAATTGCATTCATGTTCTTTCGCCTACCCATCATATCCATCAATAACATTCCAAAACTATAAACATCAGCTTTGTATGAGATGCTTCCAATATTTTTGTAGCACAACTCAGGGGCCATGTATCCTATCGTTCCCCTTACAGCAGTTAAAGAAATAGTATTGTCATCCATATGATACAATTTTGCTAGACCAAAGTCAGAAACCTTAGGAGTAAAGTCTTTATCAAGCAGAATATTGTGAGGCTTGATATCAAAATGCAAAATTTGCATTTGACATCCCCGATGCAAATACTCAATACCATGAGCTACTCCCAAAGCAATATCATGCATTTTCTCATAGCTTAGAAGAATACTTCCTTCTTGTGAAAAAATGTATTTATTGAGAGATCCATTGGGCATGAACTCATATATAAGAGCACGTTTTGATCCCTCAACACAAAAACCAATTAGTTGCACTACATTAATGTGATGAATCCTTCCAATTGTTGCAACTTCACTGATAAACTCTTGCCCATTAGCTTTGGACTTACCTAATATCTTTATAGCTACAAGTTGACCACTTCGAAGTGTTCCCTTAAAGACAGTGCCATAGCCACCTTCACCTATTTTATCCTTAAAATTTTTGGTCATTTTCCTAACTTCTGAGTACGAATACCTTATTGGCATGAGATTGTTGTTATTTTGTAAAAATTCTTCAATGATGTCAAACGCTGATAAATGTCTCCTGCGCCATTTATATATCAAGAATGCAAGCACAAAAGGGGTCCCCATTATAATTTTCACTCCATGGCATACTCCTATGAAAAAATATCACCCAATGAAATAGATTGTAAGAAAACATATCTATTAATCGTTAAAAGTTCTAGTACTTAAGCAAAGTAGTTGTTATTTTTCCATGTAAATCTCATCAAAATGAAGGGTACATATATATGATGAATTTCACGTACAGTCTCCTTTGTGTGAATAAAAATGTATCTATTGAGAAGTTCTTCATATATAAGAGTACTGTTTGATGCTTAAACACAACAATCAATAACATGCATCACATTAACATATACGTCACTACAAGAAAACTATTTATTTGTTGCTAGCTATTTCATACTAAAATTATTATTTTCTACTAAACTGAGTCTGTTTTCATTATAAATAGTTATTCTCGTCACAAATAATCTGTCAAAAATGTTCATTTTTCTTGTAGTTGAAAAAAATTGGTTGTTACGCTACTTTCAAAATTCTACTAATTAAGCAAGCTAGGTAATTATTATTTTTTTGTAAATTTCATTAATATTATCCATCTTCTTCTTGTTTGTATATCTTCTAAAAGGGAAAATAGAAAACGAAGAAGACAAAAGGCAGAGATATTTAGCTTCTTACCGAGGTCGATAATAATGATCATTAGTACTTGTATTAGGGATCCTACAAGAAAGAATACATGTTAATTAATTAATTAACCAAGAAAGTGATTTGAATGAATTAACAAAAAAAAAAAAAAGTTTCAAACCATATAAACAAGTTATATACCATGCTATGTAAAATGAAATGGTTGAAATATCGAGTTTGCGTTCGACGTCTACTAAGTTACCATGTCAAAAAAACTTAAAACGATTAAGAGTTGTTGAATTTATATAATTCTAACATTGATATCATAGAAACCTCACCTTTATAACTATTTCCATCTATATAATATGTGATACGATTATCAATCCGACGTCCTGTTTTGCAGAAGAAAAGAATAATATCATCATCAATATTTGAAAATTCACAACTAAATAATAAGCTATGCTAAATATAATTTTAAAATATACAAGTCTTACACATTCTCTTTGAAAAAAAAGTTGATTCGGCCATTAAATTTTATTTTATTTTTAAATAGATCTTAAATTTCTTTAATTTTTTCAAACGAGTGCGTGAAACTTACATATTTTATAATTACAAATATTATTTATCTTAATTAAAACTCAGAATGTTATCAAAACGAAAATATTATAGTTAATGCTTAGAGCTAATTGCCATACTACCGCCAGTAATAGTAGTATTGACTACTATTTGTTATATCGTTCAAGTAACTGTCCTTAAAGTTTCATCTTGTGCTGAAATTAGTAATTAATAATTTGATTCATCGATCAGAGACCAATGAGTGATCAGGTAAAGTTGATTTTTGTGATCTGTCACTGCATGCCGTATGATTTTCTCTCTCAAGTGCGCGCAGTCCGATCTTTTGAGTGAAGTTTTTAGACTGCAGATTATGTGGACTTTGAGCTCCACCCAATTAATAGATTATATGGAAATACTGTTTCTAGCAGTAACCAACAGAGAAAATAAAAACAGAGCTAGACGATCTTACCGCGTTCTGTCTGCTTTACTTTATCCTGAATAACTACAATAGTTAAAAAAAAAAGTATATAAATAAATTAGCATCCATGAAAAATAAACGAAAATGTGAGCTTCCATTCATTTCCCAGCTCACTGTCTAACTTCGAAACAAATTAAGCCTAAATCATGATTCCAGCAACTTTTGGAGAAAGAAATTAACCTTACCGCTGTATAAATGACCCAGTAAGCCACGTAAAGCTGGTTCGCCAAAGAAAAGAATAAAAGTTAGCGGTTGGAATTATCGACACGTACTAAAATCAATTCATCATCATATATCATCACAATAATTCATCCAAGTTCTTCGTTGTGCTTGCTTTCGATCAATTTTGAGATAAAAATTAACCTCACCTCTGTAAACCCAAAATGGTATTCCAAGGATTCCTGGTTTGACAAACAAAAGACAAATAATGTTAGCGGTTGGAAAAATTAACCTCACGGTCCTCACCTCCGTAAAAGCAGCATTCATAGTTTATTCGATAAGAAATCGGATCCCGCAGTGTTTACTCACCCGTATGTCTTTTGCAGCAAAAACGATGTTCGCTAAACTCGAAGATGCCGCAGTTTCCACAATATGTATCCGGGGTCCACCAACGAAGCTCAAAACCGTATTGCAATAGGTTGTGTAAGTCTGTGCAGGAAATATTACTCGGGTCTTCTTTTAGCAGATTGCGGACTGACGGCGACGATGTCCGGATTATATGCTCTACTTGGCACAAGTCCTCCACATCCCCTGCGTTCGGCCGGTTATATATCATGACATATCTAAACCCGGCCTCGGGCTGGGATGAAGATGAGTTGGAAGCATAAGCTCTATTGCCAAAGCAAGTAGATTTGTTCAGATACCCTGGGGTATTCACTCGCTTTTCACAGTTCAACAAAACCATGGTTTCTCCGATCAACGGATAATATGGATTAGTGGCGGACGGAAAACTGAAATAACGACGGATGTAGGAGTAATTATCGTTCTGAATACCTGAGTCTACAACTCTGATTGTTTCAGAAGTGTAATTGATTTCCTGTACGTAGTATTCTACGGAAAATAAGTATAACATGACAGTTTGGTTGTCCTGACATGACAGGGTATACGGCCTTGGGTTACCGCAGTTTCGAGGATCGTCTTCCAATCGAAATGGAGAGCTTATGTTGAGGATATTGCCGCAGGAAGAAGGAACACAGTCCCGACTTGAGTCCTTAGCACTGCAAGTTTGATGAAGAAGTGGCACAACTAGAACGATAAAGGCCATGAGTTCTGCAGGAAGGGACAGTACACCTGTCTTCATTCTGGGAGAGAGAGGGAGAGAGAGAGAGATGCGTATAGCTTCCACGGCTGTGAAGAAAAAATATCTAAATAGGGAGAAATGATAAGATCTAAATATACAAATTTCGTGCATATCTCTACACCTGTGCCACATGATGCTACTAATTATTAGTTTGGCTTGTCTGCAAAGTTAGTTGGGCGCAAGCACGTGCGTCACATGTTGCTAATTAATCGTCTTATTACATTTCTTTCTATTTTATACGATTATTGCGTCAATAAATTGGTCGTGTAACCAAGATAGTTTGATTGTTTTCCTTTCGAGAGAGGCCGGAAAACCAGTTCAGACAATTAAGCATTTGCTCGATCGTAATAAGAATGGCAAAGTCATATTTCTTCTTGTTTGCGCTTTTTATCTTACACCACGTGCAAGGCCAACATGATGAGTGTGCCGATTCAAGGCGGTGTGGCGGCCACGGCCCAGCCATCCGATTTCCTTTCCGACTCAAGGACCGCCACCCGGACCACTGTGGCTTTCCTGGGTTTAATTTGTCCTGCTCCGATGATACAAACGATACAGTGCTCGAGCTGCCAATTTCAGTCAAGCTTTTTGTCAAAAAGATTGACTACAAATCTCAGGAAATTCAAGTATATCATCCTGATCGTTGCTTTCCAAGAGAGATCCGGTTACTCAATTTATCTTCCTCACCTTTCCAATTAGCAGCAGACCATGATCAGTACCTTGATGACTTAGCCTTTTTCAATTGTTCCCATACTAAAGGAGAAGAACAGAGTCATCGGCGTTCGATTTCTTGTCTTAATGATCCTAGCTATAGCCACCAAGTTTATGCCTTGTTTACTAATGACGACATCAACTTGTTGCCCACACTACCTTGTAGAAAGATGTATGGTGTTAGATCAATTCCATATCGTATTGTATATAATCCTGATGTTATCCTTTATTTGAACTGGTCCAGACCAGATTGCAGAAAATGTGAACTGGAAGGCATGAATTGTAGATCAATGAATATTAATAGCAGTAGTACCGAGTCAGAAATTCAGTGCTTCCGCAAACACAACAAAGGTATCATCTTCTATACAATTACCAACTCTTTACTCAATTTCTTAACAATTTTGCAGGCTTAGCTTATAATAGATGATCTTCTGCTAATCTGATGATTATATATGTCAAATTAATATTTTACAGGTGCATCAACCAAATTAGTGACCACTGGTAAGTTAGTTATCCCTTGGTTTTTTATATTAGAAAGTTTCAGACGTACGTACTAATTAATCGGGGAAGACGTGAGCTCTTGACTTGGTGAATGTTTGATATATATGCAGGTGCCATTTTAGGTCCAACTCTTTTACTACTGCTGGCCTTCGCACTTTTTCGCGTCTATAGCAATGACAAAGCAGAAAAAGAATATCGGAAGAAGATTGAAAATTTCTTGGACGATTACAGAAGCTACAAGCCCACGAGATACTTGTACGCTGATCTTAAAAGGATTACAAATCAGTTTACCGAGAAATTGGGCGAAGGAGCCTACGGAACAGTGTTCAGAGGAAAACTTTCTAATGAAATCCACGTTGCTGTGAAGATCTTGAACAGTTCCAAGGGAAATGGAGAAGAATTCATAAATGAAGTTGGAATAATGGGTAGAATCCATCATGTCAATGTGGTTCGCTTGGTTGGATTTTGTGCTGATGGATTTAGACGAGCACTAGTTTATGAGTTCTTTCCAAATTATTCATTAGAAAAGTTCATATTTTCAGAGAATTCTAAGAGACATTTTCTTGGTTGGGAGAGACTGCATGATATTTCTCTCGGTGTGGCAAAAGGAATCGAATATCTTCACCAAGGATGTGATCAAAGAATTGTCCATTTTGATATCAAACCTCATAATGTTTTGCTAGACCAAAACTTTATTCCAAAAATTTCTGATTTTGGTCTTGCAAAGTTGTGTTCCAAGGATCAAAGTGCAGTATCTATGACCACTGGCAGGGGGACCATGGGTTACATCGCACCTGAAGTGTTCTCTAGAAACTTTGGGACTGTGTCTTATAAAGCTGATGTTTATAGTTTTGGAATGTTGTTGCTTGAAATTGTTGGAGGGAGGAGATCAAGTGTTGACATTACGTCAGAAAATGCTAGCCAAGTTTACTTTCCAGAATGGATCTACAATCTCTTAGAACAAAAAGAAGAGTTAAGAGTTTTTATCGAGGATGATGGAGATATGAAAATTGCAAAAAAACTTGCCATTGTTGGACTTCAGTGCATCCAGTGGCACCCAATGGATCGTCCTTCTATGAAACTCGTGGTTCAAATGATGGAAGGAGAAGGAGATAAATTAATTATGCCTCCTAATCCTTTTGCCTCCCCAGGCCCTACGAGAATCCATGCACGGAAATCTATGACGCATTTAGGCCAAGAATTGGACGTTATCCCAGAATTAGATTAAGTGTTAAGAGTTTGTTTTGAAGGTATTGAAATTATGTTGTAGTTAAACATTATTACTTTTGATGTTGGAATGATCATAAAGGAATTCAAGGTTGCTTCTTATATATGAACTCGATATGATCATGTTTGTTTCGAATAAAATTTGGTAATTCAGAAGGAGCTAATCCATATTGACTAATACTCTTATGGTAGACACACTACCTTAGTGATGTCGACCAAGATTCCCATTTTGTATTGTATAGTTGTAATACATAATGTATGACCCATTAATCATTAATGGTGGTGACTCAATAATTCTAATTAGTTGTTTGTCATATATTAAGTTATGAGTTCGTATCTAATTATGAATTCACCTTATACTTTTATTATTAACCATCTAATTAAGGATTCATATTCATCTATCAAATGAATATGGAGTTTAAGTTATGGCTCAAATCTGACTTGAGAGAACGTCTACGACTTTCTGTCTTCTAAGTCTCTCCTGTTTGATTCTTAACAGATATTTTTATGCAAGTATTAAAACTTCTCATAATGCATGCCATGTACTTGAATAAGCATAGTTCAATTCATATTAATATTACGATAACAATTTTAAGCTAGTTTTCACTTTGTATCTTCAAGAGTAGAGCTTGTTTCCAATTACTTTTTCTTTCTTTTGAAATACTCGCATCCTTCAAGGATTTAGGGTGCGTTTGGATGTTGAGATGAATTGGGTTGAGATGATAAAATATTGTTAGAATATTATTTTTAAATATTAAAGTTGTTTTGGGATTTGAAAAAGTTGAATTATTTATTATATTTTGTATTGGAATTTGAAAAAGTTGTAATGATGAATTGGGATGAGTTGATATGAGTTGGGATGAGTTTGACATCCAAACGAAGCCTTAATCAAAACTAAGAACGGTTAAAAGAATTAATCAAAAGTTGTGGACTAATTGTAAACCTTATCTATATCTTTCACTTTCTTTTTATAAAAAAAGATGAAAACGCATGACAAAGTTATTGACTTATTGTAATGCAAATAGTGAAAAAATATCCTTATGCTAACAAAGCCTTCGCCACCTTGCCTCTTATTCCAACTCGTTAAAATCAAGTGTCATGTATTGCACTGCCACAACCAAGAGGATATCTCCAATCCATAGCCATGCCATCGTGAAATAAGATCTACTTGGTGGCCTCCATCACCCAAGTCGGAACCAGTACTAGTTTACTTTACAATTTTTTCTGTTCTTTTTTTTTTTTTTTAATATACTTATAACTCTTTTACAACCTATTTCATAATCAACTAATGTAAACATGTCACTTTATTAAAAATAAATTTTAATATTACAAAACTACGTGCAATTAAATTTCAAAAACAATTCATTATATATAATATGGAGTGAGTATATCATTCATTGAGTATAACTCCAACCACAAATGAAGCAAGAGTCAAATTAATCACATGATAATTTAAAAGACTTTGAGTCAGGAGTCTAGCACACCTCTTGCTCTCTCCATTTTCTCTCAAGAGCAACCCCTCAAAAAATCTAGACCAGAGGAGGGGAATCAGATAACAGGCGGTGGCCGGTCTCACATTTATAAATTGCTAGATATATATAAGGACACATGGAAGCCAGCCTGCCTGATCAAGTTCTTATAAGACGGCTACTAAAATACGAATTTGTAAATATTTATTTAATTTAGCACATTAATTCATTAGTCTTCAAAGATTAGAGCATGATAAAGATTTGTTTTAAAAATATTATTTGTAGACAATAGAAAATTAAGCAACATGTTTCGAATTACTTTGTCCGATGTAATTATTGCAAATTTGCAATAATACAATTTTGAGCTCATTCAGGAAATTATAAAGTCATTGCTATATATCAATATATAAATAAATGAATATTAAAATCATTGGCTACAAAATTATAAATAAATGAATCACCTAGCTGTAGTGAAAATTGTAAGTGGCCTGCCGGCCCATTGCTAATTGATAATTAAATAACATACCAATTAGCATAAGGAGATATAAGGTGCGTACGTTGAAGCTCGCAGAGGGAAAACAAGCCATCAACGTTGAAGACAAGAAACAATGCAAAAGTCAAGCCATCAATGTTGAAGACAAGAAACAATCCAAGAATCCCACAAGTCAAGCCATCAATGTTGAAGAATTCCGCAAGTCAAGCCACGGTTACAGAGCATCAATGTCTTTCCTTCTACGTAAAACAAAATGTAATCTTTCCGTATAAAAATGTATAAGCACATACACACGGGCCTAGAAGGGGATTGAGTGAGATTGCCCAACATTGCTTTATTTTGCATTTCCTTACGTGTGTGTATATATATATATATATATATATATTTCTGTTACTATAATAGTAATAAAAAATTTGTGAAAGATTCAGTAAAAACTATTAAACTTGATTTAAAATTGAAAGGTGTTTCTATCGCCTCTCAGGTTACTTTCACTTATTACACCACCAAAGATACTAATGTATCTAAGGGTAAAGCCATAAAGTAAGAAACTGATAAAGAAGAAGAAGATGATTCATTTTTATCCTCAACAACTTCAAATATAGTTGCTCCTATTCATCACAAACATCTTACTGTGATTAATAGAACTTTTGAAATTGATTTAATTGCTTTATATAATTAATAGAGTTATGCTAAAATCATAACTCTTATCATGCTACTTTTTCTGATTATGAAAAATCACGTGTTAAAAAGAAATGGAAAGAAAAAATGCATGTCTTATAAAAGCATATACTTTTATTTGATTTACTTGAAAATTATTATATTTCTAAACTTGGTTTAAATGTTGTTAAAACCAATTTTGTCAAATAAGAAGGAAAGATAGTGATTAAATCTAGTCATCCTCTTTTCGAGACAATTGTTATTTCTCATAAGAGAACTGAATTAAATGCTTCTCCTTTTAAAGTACCGAATCTTGATCCCAAATAAAACAAAAAAGATTATTGAACAAAACAATTTTGTCAATCATACTCTTCATGCCATAGGTCAGCAATTGGACCGCATCGAAGAAAAAGTTGAAAGTCTTGTTTCTGCTTCGACTCCCAAAATGGGGAAACTTATTGAAAAACTTTTGATTATTTTACCTGAGAATAGGCAAGGTCCCAAAACCAAACAGGCCAACGCTCTTGATAAAATTAAGCAAATGCTCGCTGATTTAAAGAAATAACAACCATCTACCAGTGCTTTAAATAGCAATGGCAAGGAAATTATTTCCAGTTTTTTTACAGAAGAATCATCTGATATTGATTCTTCTAATAAAGATCTTGTTTTACTTAAAAAGAATTTTCAAGATATTGATTGGAGAAATCTGGGATTAAAAGATTTTCTTCAAATAGGCCCAACTCAATGAGTTTTAAGAAGAATTAGTATCTCAGACCAACTCTACTTGATTTACAGTTTGAAGAAAGATATTTTTAAACACAGTTTTCTGTTTCATCTCACAAACTTTATGAATGGAATATTATTGGATTATCTGAACAAGAAATCCTCAATCCTATGAATAAAATGTCATGTATATAAATATATATTTATGTATATGGGGTGATCAGTGCAAATCGTAGGCCTAAATCATGCAATATCACAGAAAGTTCATTATAATTAAACCATAAAGATGTGAATATGCTCACTGGGCTTATATGCTCGGCCCACAAGGAATCAGGTTCTGCATTCTACATTTGTCATCTGCAAGAGCACCTCGTCTTACACAGACTAGATTAGATTAGATGAAATAAAAAATTTATGAATAATAATGAGATAATTTGTTTATAGTAATAAAAGAAACATTATATTCATCATCCTCACACCTCACGCCACACACCACACATTATTTTTTATTTTTTTATTTATTTTTTCTTATCAAATATGTAGTATATAAATGATAAGTAGAAAAAATCAATTAGTTTATGAAGAATAAAACAAAAAAATAAAAATAAATTTATAAAAATAAAAATAAGTGTGGTGTGTGGGGATGATAAGTAGCAAAACTCAATAGAGAAATGATCTAAGTTAATATTTTATGAGATTTTGGAAGAGGAGAGAGGACAAGTTGAATAAAAATATTATAACATTAAAAAATGACTAGAATATAATTTTTTAATATAATTTTTATTTGGAGATTTGAAAAAATTGAATTATTTTTGTGTTTTGTTTGAAAGTTTGGAAAGTTTTTAATGACTAAGTAATGATTAGATGAAAACCCTTGTGAGATTGCAAGTAAAAAATTTTGGAGGAGAGTTCGGGACTACGATATATTTTTGGCAGAATATAATTTTTCAATAGGTTTGATAGTTAGGTTTAAAATTTTTTAATGGACCAAGTGGATCTTCACTCAAAATATTTATAGGACAAGTGTATTTTTTTTAGGTCGAGTCGAGGCCCAAAACTTGAAGAAAAAGCCCATGGGCCAAATATTTTTTTTAGGCTTAAGAGCCCAGGCCCATGGAAAGTTGGAAACGATTCTAGACTCATGACGGTTTCACGTCCATCTTTCAATTTTCATGCACGCCCCTTCATCCTTTTTCTCTAGGTTTTGTCTGTTTACTATATATATCTTATATATATGTTAAGCATTATCAACCCTAGAAGAAGTCCCGCTTGTCCTCCTCTTCACAGAAGCTTAACCGAGATATCCACTCCGCTGCCGCTAGCGAGGAACCTTGCCGTCAACCACAGCTTCCATCACCCTCCGTTTTCTTACACCAAAAATAGTGTGAATATGCTTCTGCCAGTGCATCACCCTCTAGCTCGGTCTCGACCCACCCAGTCGCAGCTCATCCAGCTGCCGTACAAACCAACCTCCACGAGCCATGACCCACGCCGTCCCAGCTTCACCTCAGCCCGGTCCTCACCCACTCGAAAAATACCACCCCAACCTCACGGGAAACCCCTTTCACGGCAGCATCGTTCTCATTGGAGTAGTTCAACCGTGAGTAGACCTCCCGCCGCCGTACGCCACTGCCAGTGCGCCACCCCCTTGAAACCGTAGCTTCCCCTTGCTCAGTCACTGCGCAACTCCATAAATCACCGTGCACCAAGCCGCCAACCCCCCGTATGACCACCACAAGAGGCCCTTGTTTTAGCTCCCAAAAACAGAGCAACAACGGCTTAGTGTTCATCTCGTCCGTAGCCACCACTCGTCACCAGCTTCCACCTCCACGTCGTCAGCCGTCGTCCCGTCACCCCTGTCCGCCGCACGCCACCAGAGTCTCTCAATAAGCCTCGGCCGTTGCTTAAGCCCGGGCCCTTCTCTGTTTTGTGGTAGTGTATGTAAAATAAGAAGTGTATTTTTTTTTTGTCTCAGTTATCCTAATAGAAGAGATGAACTATTACCTTTTTGCCCCTAATATGATGTTTCCAGTTATACTTTTTCGGGTGTGTAGTTTAATGGATTTATATTTTCATGAGTTGATTATGTATATTGGGTTTGAAATCATGAGTTTTATATTACGTGCAGGTTATATTCTTATTTGGCCATAGACATGTGGACTTATAATACTTAGTCAGTATACTAATGATTTTAACATAATAATTATAAGTTGATCATGTTTTAGTCTTTATATGTTAAATTCACTTTGTAGGAGTTTTGTTTTAAATACAGATTAAATAAATATTCGAAATATATTGTGAGTATTAATATATATATATTTTTAGAAGTACATAGTGGTGCAAGATTTTTACTTTGAACTATTTAAAGAGAAACTAATTTGTCTATTTTTATTAAATGAAATATTTGCTCTCCTACTTTAATCAGTTTTGTTTTAATGAGCCTTTAAACTAAAAATGTATTTTATGGCATAATTGTATCTATTACTAATATTATTATGCAAGTTTAGAAATAATCTGAGTTTGATAGTTATGTGGATATGGAGGAATTTAGGAAATGATGGTATTTTAGAATTAAGAGAAATTTTAGATTTTTGAGGAGTTAAAATAGGAACTTCAGGTGTAATATGAGATTATCTGTTCACTGGAGATTTATTTAAGTTACAATATTTTTTTATAGGTGACGATTGAAAATTATTCGATACTGTTGTGGAAAGTCTTTGAAAAGTTAAAAAGTCCAGGTAAGCGGGGTTCCTATACTAGATTTGCATAAAAAGAAATGAACTGAGGTTGGTTTGTAAAAATGTGTATTTTGTTTTAAAAAGAAAAGGTGAAAAACAATCTCAGTATATGTTTTGCATTCATTCATGAGATATGTATGAAAGAGAAAAGAAATGCTTTTGACATGAAAAGTGTAGACATGAACAATATTTGACATGTTTCTGAAATATGCAAAAGAGCGAATATGATACCATTGAGATTTTTGTACATGTGATATGAAATGATTTGGATCTGTTTTTGATAAAATGGAAATGATATGAATATGTTTAGCACGTGTTTGATAGATATGGATATGAAAGCCCTTTGGCATACTTATCTATTTGACTCTGATTCTGAATATGGTTATGATATGATAATACTAGTTCATGTGATATGGTTGGTACCAACATGATATGATATGATATGAGTGCAACCACTTTAGAAACAAAGTGGTCTTTTATGTGTTCTTTCCTGTGTGCACACTCGAGGCTTCGAGATTGAAAATTGAGAAATTTCATAATATGATACTGCCTGGTTTGGCCACCGGGGATAGCACAACCCTACCACGGGGGTTAAATATGGTATATGATATTCAGTTATGTTATGCCAACGCGTTTTTGAATATGAAAGTATTTTTTAACATGAAAATGGTTTATGAATATGAAAAGATTGAAAAACCGCTCTGATTTTCTGATAAAACATTTTGAGATGTGCATATGAAAATGAAATATTTTGTTTCTGCATATTGAATTTTCTGAAAAGGCTCATGTTTACATACTAGTATATGTTCTCTGCTTACTGAGTTGTTGATAACTCACCTCCTTTATCTTAACAATATTTTCAGATAATTTTTTATATTTCAACAGAAGATTCAAGAATATGGAGCATGGATGAGACAAGTTAAGAATAATGGATTAGCATAGAAGGTTTATATGAATATTGAGGATTCTTATTCAGTAAGCTTGTTGTGTTCAGATGATGTGATTTGTTGGGAGGTTGATGTTTATATTAAGACTTTGTATTGTCTTATAATAATTATACTAGAGTAATTGATGTGGATTGATGAGTATTTTGTGTGATAGAGAAAAATTGAAGTATGTACTATGTGGTTAGAAAATGACTTTTAAGTAGCATGAATTAACTCTCCGAACCCACGGGGATGGGGCGTTACATCATAATTACATTAAAATTGAATAATCACATTGTACCTTGCCAAACTGAAACCAAATTCCTTACTAAGTATGAGCAAATAAAATTTCTAGGTAAAAGATAATGGGAATAAGGAAAGTAATCATATGTAGCACGTCAAATATTACAAGATTTTCTTCTTAGTTAGGGCTAATAGGTTCTCCATGTAAAACCAACAATCAACATATCAATTACTTTGGATCGACGATTGAGTACATTGACTTGACAGGAAAGTTTGATTTAAATTATCTTCAATATCATCTGGTTGTCTCTCTAGTGATGATAGAAAAGGCTTGGGTGGTATTTGTAAACTTTCAATACCTCCTTCAAGCATTTCTACAACTTTATTCATTGAAGGACGATCGTTTGGTTTCATCTGTATACACCATAACGCAACTATAATCATCTCCTTGGCTATTTTCTTTTCATCTTCCGTGGCATTTTCTATTTTTATGCCATTTTCATCTTGCACTTCCTCATAGACACAAGTGGGAAAGTATTCACTTGATTGGTCAGCAATTGCATTCATGTTCTTTCGCCTACCCATCATGTCCCTCAATAACATTCCAAAACTATAAACATCAGCTTTGTATGAGATGCTTCCAATATTTTTGTAGCACAACTCAAGGGCCATGTATCCTATTGTTCCCCTTACAGCAGTTAAACAAATAGTAATGCCATCCATATGATACAATTTTGCTAGACCAAAGTCAGAAACTTTAGGAGTAAAGTCTTCATCGAGCAGAATATTGTGAGGCTTGATATCAAAATGCAGAATCTGCATTTGACATCCTCGATGCAAATATTCAATACCATGAGCTACTCCCAAAGCAATATCATGGATTTTCTCATAGCTTAGAAGAATACTTCCTTCTTGTGAAAAAAATGTATTTATTGAGTGATCCATTGGGCATGAACTCATATATAAGAGCACGTTTTGATCCCTCAACACAAAAGCCAATTAGTTGCACTACATTAATGTGATGAATCCTTCCAATTGTTGCAACTTCACTAATAAACTCTTGCCCATTAGCTTTGGACTTACCTAACATCTTTATAGTTACAAGTCGGCCACTTCGAAGTGTTCCCTTAAAGACAGTGTCATAGCCACCTTCACCTAGTTTATCTTTAAAAGTTTTGGTCATTTTCCTAACTTCTGAGTAGGAATACCTTATTGGCATGAGATTATTATTATTTTGTAAAAATTCTTCGATGATGTCAAACGCTGATAAATGTCTCCTGCGCCATTTATATATCAAGAATGCAAGCACAAATGGGGTCCCCATTATAATTTTTGCTCCATGGTATAGTCCTATGAAAAAGCATCACCAAATGAAATGGATTGTAAGAAAAAGTATCTATTAATCGTTTAAAAGTTCTAGTACTTAAGCAAAGTAGTTGTTATTTTTTGGTGTAAATTTCATCAAAATGAAAGGTACATATGATGAATTTCACATACAGCCTCCTAGATATTTGATACCACAAGCTACTACTCCCAGAGCAATATCATCATACACCTTCTCTTAGTTAAGAAGGATCAATGCCTCCTACGTGTGAATAAAAATGTATTTATTGAGAAGCTCTTCATATATAAGAGTAATGTTTGATGCTTAAACGCAACAATCAATAATATGCATCGCATTAACATGTTGAACCCTTTGATCCAGTGGTTTAAAAAAATATGTTGTTGTGCTACATACTTTGAAAATTCTACTAATTAAGCAAGCTAGGTAATTATTATTTTTTTGTAAATTTCATTAATATTATCCATCTTCTTCTTGTTTGTATATCTTCTAAAAGGGAAAATAGAAAACGAAGAAGACAAAAGGCAGAGATATTTCGCTTCTTACCGAGGTCGATAATAATGATCATTAGTACTTGTATTAGGGATCCTACAAGAAAGAATACATGTTAATTAATTAATTAACCAAGAAAGTGATTTATATGAATTAACAAAAAAAACAAGTTTCCAACCATATAAACGAGTTATATACCATGCTATGTAAAATGAAATGATTGAAATATACCATATAAACAAGAGGTGTTGAATTTGATAATATAATTTATATCATATATAGAAACCTCACCTTTATAACTATATCCATCAATATAATATGTGATACGATTATCAATCCAACGTCCTGCTTTGTAGAAGAAAAGAATAAAATCATCATCAACATTTGGAAATTCATAATTAATTAATAAATAATGCTAAATACTCTTTGAAAAAAAGTGGGTTCGGCCAATAAAATTAAAATAATTTTTTTTTATGTAGGTTCTAGATTTTTTTTTTTTTTTAAACGAGTACGCGAAACTTACACACCTTATAATTGCAAATATCATTTATCTTAATTAAATCAAAACAAAAATATTATAGTCAATGCTTAGAGCAAATTGTCATCCTACCGCGAGTAATAGTACCATTTGATTTATCGTTCAAGTAACTGTCCTTAAAGTTTCATCTTGTCCAAGTGCTGAAACTAGTAATTAATAATTTGATGTAAAATGAGATAAAATTAGTTGGATAACATTTATTTATATTTTTTCCGATCATTGCGTCAATAAATTTGAGACTGTCCGTGTATCACACCAAGCTATCTTGGTGATTGTTTTCCTTTTAGTCACGAGAGGCTGAGAAACAGATCAGGCAATTAAGTATTTGCTCGATCGTAATAAGAATGGCAAAGTCATATTTCTTCTTGTTTGTGCTTTTCATCTTACACCCCGTCCGAGGCCAAAATGATGATTGTGCTGGTTCATTTCGGTGTGGCGGTCACGGCCCAGCCATCCGATTTCCTTTCCGACTCAAAGACCGCCACCTGGACCACTGTGGCTTTCCTGGGTTTAATTTGTCCTGCTCCGATACACACGATACAGTGCTCGAGCTGCCAATTTCAGTCAAGCTTTTTGTCAAAAAGATTGACTACAAATCTCAGGAAATTCAATTATATCATCCTGATCGTTGCTTTCCAAAAGGGATCCAGCGACTCAATTTATCTTCCTCACCTTTCCAATTCACAGGAGTCGATCAGTACCTTCATGACTTTGCCTTTTTCAATTGTTCCCATAGTAAAGGAGAAGAACACAGTGATTGGAGTGCGATTTCTTGTCTTAATGACCCTAGCTATAACCACCAAGTTCATGCCTTGTATACTGTTGACGACATCAACGAGTTGCCCACACTACCTTGTAGAAAGATGTATAGTGTTAGATCAATTTCATATCGTATTGTATATAATCGTGATGATATTCTTTATTTGAACTGGTCCAGACCAGCTTGCAGAAAATGTGAACTGAAAGGCATGAATTGTAGATCAATGAATATTAACAGCAGTAGTCCCGAGTCAGAAATTCAGTGCTTCCCCAAACACAACAAAGGTACCATCTTCTATACAATTATCAACTCTATACTCAATTTCTTAACAATTTTGCAGGCTTAGCCTGTAATAGATGATCTTATGCTAATCTCAATAGATGATCTTCTGATGATTATATATGTCAAATTAATATTTTACAGGTGCATCAACAAAATTAGTGACCACTGGTAAGTTAGTTATCCCTTGGCTTTTTATACTAGAAAGTTTCAGACGTACGTACTAATTAATCGGGGAAGACGTGAGCTCTTGACTTGGTGAATGTTTGATATATATATATGCAGGTGCCATTTTAGGTCCAACTCTTTTACTACTGCTGGCCTTCGCATTTTATCGCGTCTATAGCAATGACAAAGCAGAAAAAGAATATCGGAAGAAGATTGAAAATTTCTTGGACGATTACAGAAGCTACAAGCCCACGAGATACTTGTACGCTGATCTTAAAAGGATTACAAATCAGTTTACCGAGAAATTGGGCGAAGGAGCCTACGGAACAGTGTTCAGAGGAAAACTTTCCAATGAAATCCACGTTGCCGTGAAGATCTTGAACAGTTCCAAGGGAAATGGAAAAGAATTCATAAATGAAGTTGGAATAATGGGTAGAATTCATCATGTCAATGTGGTTCGCTTGGTTGGATTTTGTGCTGATGGATTCAGACGGGCACTAGTTTATGAGTTCTTTTCAAATTATTCATTAGAAAAGTTCATATTTTCAGATAATTCTAAGAGCCATTTTCTTGGTTGGAGAGATTGCATGATATTTCTCTCGGTGTAGCAAAAGGAATCGAATATCTACACCAAGGATGTGATCAAAGAATCCTCCATTTTGATATCAAACCTCATAATGTTTTGCTAGACCAAAACTTTATTCCAAAAATTTCTGATTTTGGTCTTGCAAAGTTGTGTTCCAAGGATCAAAGTGCAGTATCTATGACCACAGGCAGGGGGACTATGGGTTACATCGCACCTGAAGTGTTCTCTAGCAACTTTGGGACTGTGTCTTATAAAGCTGATGTTTATAGTTTTGGAATGTTGTTGCTTGAAATTGTTGGAGGGAGGAGATCAAGTGTTGACATTACGTCAGAAAATGCTAGCCAAGTTTACTTTCCAGAATGGATCTACAATCTCTTAGAACAAAAAGAAGAGTTGCGAGTTTTTATCGAGGATGATGGAGATATGAAAATTGCAAAAAAACTTGCCATTGTTGGAGTTCGGTGCATCCAGTGGCACCCAATGGATCGTCCTTCTATGAAACTCGTGGTTCAAATGTTGGAAGGAGAAGGAGATAAATTAATTATGCCTCCTAATCCTTTTACCTCCCCAGGCCCTACGAGAATCCATGCACGGAAATCTATGACGCATTTAGGCCAAGAATTGGACGTTATCCCAGAATTAGATTAAGTGTTAAGAGTTTGTTTTGAAGATATTGAAATTATGTTGTAGTTAAACATTATTACTTTTGATGTTGGAATGATCATAAAGGAATTCAAGGTTGCTTCTTATATATGAACTCGATATGATCATGTTTGTTTCGAATAAAATTTAGTAATTCGGAAGGAGCTAATCGATATTGACTAATACTCTTATGGTAGACACACTACCTTAGTGATGTCTACCAAGATTCCCATTTTGTATTGTATAGTTGTAATACATAATGCATGACCCATTAATCATTAATGGTGGTGACTCAATAATTCTAATTAGTTGTTTGTCATATATTAAGTTATGAGTTCGTATCCAATTATGAATTCACCGTATACTTTTATTATTAACCATCTAATTAAGGATTCATATTCATCTATCAAGTGCATATGGAGTTTAAGTTATGGCTCAAATCTGACTTGAGAGAACGTCTACGACTTTTCATCTTCTAGGTCCCTCCTGTTTGATTTTTAACAGATCCTTTTATGCAAGTATTAAAACTTCTCATAATGCATGCCATGTACTTGAATAAGCGTAGTTCAATTCATATTAATATTATAACAACAATTTCAAGCTAGTTTTCACTTTGTATCTTCAAGAGTAGAGCATGTTTCCAATTAATTTTTCTTTCTTTTGAAATACTCGCATCCTTCAAGGAATTAATCAAAACTTATAAGAACGAATTAGTTAAAAGAATTAATCAAAAGTTGTGGACTAATTGTAAACCTTATCTATATCTTTCACTTTCTTTTTATAAAAAAGATGAAAACGCATGACAAAGTTATTGTAATGCAAATAGTGAAAAAATATCCTTATGCTAACAAAGCCTTCGCCACCTTGCCTCTGATTCCAACTCATTAAAATCAAGTGTACTCATGTATCTACTTGGTGGCCTCCATCACCCAAGTTGGAACTAGGAGTTTACTTCACAGTTTTTTCTCTTTTTTTTTTTTATATATAATAATAACTTATAACTCTTTTACAATCTATATCATAATCAACTAATGTAAACACGCTACTTTATTAAAAATAAATTTTAATATTACAAGACTACGTGCAGTTAAATTTAAAAGATAATCCATTATATATAATATGGAGTGAGTACTATATCATTCATTTAGTATAACTCCAACCACAAATGAAGCAAGAGTCAAATTAATGGCATGCTAATTTAAAAGACTCAGTCAAATCCTGTTAAACCCTTCACATTGGTTTGCAAGTTGGAAAGTTTCATGAGATCAGTCAAATCACGTGGCAACCATATATCATGCATGTGATTGGTAAGTTAATAATTATATATGTAGTCCAGCTTACAATGGGACTACATATATAATTATATATATAGTGGTTGAGCCCGTCTTCTATGGGACGACGTACGTTGATTATAATGTGGTCTACCACAGCTTGCAATTACATCGGACAAAGTAATAATTTGAAACATGTTGCTTGATTTTCTATTGTCTACAAATAATATTTTTAAAACAAATCCTTATCATGCTTTAATCTTTGAAGACTAATGAATTAATGTGCTAAATTAAATTAATATTTACAAATTAAAAAGCTTCTGGATCGAGGATCCCCGCCAGTAATTATATATATATATATATATATATATATATATATATATGTGTGTGTGTGTGTGTGTGTGTGTGTGTGTGGGTTGGGATTATCTAAATCAAAATGAAGAAAAAATCATTAGGTCCACGGTCATTAGTCATGCATACTGCGTGGGCATGAAGAAGATGCCAATGACTAGAAAAACCCGCACTGATAGGCCACGAAGTTGGAAGAGTGGACGTGAAAGACTAGCGGACTAGGTCACTGGTAGTATGCTCTGTTTTACGTGTATGTGCTGTGTTACGTGGTTTGCTTGTACATGGTGTTGTTTGCTCAAACGTGCGCTGCATGGCTTGCGGGAGAAGAGAGTAAGCTGGGAACGTGCTGCATGGGTCACGTACAGCATGGGTCCGCTAGTTATGTTCTGTTTCTTATGTATTTGCATGCTCTGTTTTACGTGGGTTGTAGTTCAGTTATTAGCTAAAAATTTCCCTTTTATTTCGGTTTTATTTGTAAGTGGCATTGCTTATTTAAAGCAGCTGAAAGTTATCAATGAAGGAAGAAATCAATTGTTATCCAAGCTTGCGGTACTTTCTCAGCCGAAGAGAAAACATCACTTTATCGTTTGAATATTGTTGGGACCTATCACCCACCGGTACTAACCGAGCAATATATATGTTTTTTGCGATATCTAGAAAGTTACTTGAAAAATGTTAGGAATTTATAAGGTTGTGTAAACAAATTAAATTGTATTTGTTTAATTTTATTCAAACTTAAGTGAGTTTGATTTCTTTTATTAATTATCGACAAATTATATTTTATATTTACGAACAGTTTATTTTTCCGAGTCAGTTTGAGCTCATTCAGGAAATTATAAAGTCATTGCTATATATCAATATATAAATAAATGAATATTAAAATCATTGCTACAAAATTATAAATAAATGAATCACCTAGCTGTAGTGAAAATTGTACGTGGCCTGCCGGCCCATTGCTAATTGATAATTAAATAACATACCAATTAGCATAAAGAGATATAGGGTGCGTACGTTGAAGCTCGCAGATGGAAATTAATATACACAAGTCAAGCCATCAATGTTTTTTTTTTTTTTTTTTGAAGAAAATAGACTCATTTCATTAATGAACCGAAGTTACAAATGTGACTTATCAATACATGGAAAACCAGACTATAAGTCAACTACGCATCAGCTCTGGAGCATCCCCACACACAAAGGACTTTGTGGCGGACATTGTCTAAACTTCAACAAACTCTCTCAAAAAGAGAAAGCGTTCTGTATAAACAGAACTAAAAGGCCCCTTAATCCTCCCTAGGAGGATGATAACGGGACACTGCTATGGACATCAAATCCAATAGCCTAATTCCTATTTTATTACTAACTAAAACAAAATAACCTAAAAAACAACAAAACAAAATACAGGACCCAACTACTAGTGCGACCTTGACGTCACGCCCACCGAAGGCATCGGCATCTCGAATTCGGACTGGACGAGCACCCAGATCGCGCACAGACCACAACTTCTGGCCATACGACCACTAGCCTATACATCACCCAACACTCTCGAACCGCTCTTGTCCCGGATTACGTCCGATCCAAAGGCCAACACCACACTCAGGTTGACAAAATAACAACAAAACATAAAACAAAACCAACTACAGAAGCTGAAAAAAGCAACAAAACAGAAACACAGAAAAGAAAAAATAAACAACAAAACAGAACCACAAAACTCGGGTGAACAGTATACAAAAAAACTCGGCATTGACGCGTGTACGCACTGGTCACTCGGGGAGGAAAACCGACGGTCATACTTGGAAGCCCCGGAGATAGGGAAGCCAGACAAGCCGAACGTGGCGTCGGCAGGGAGCTCCACAGTGGCGCGTGGTGGCCACGCGCCGACGAGGTTGAAGACAAGAAACAATCCCATAAGTCAAGCCATCAATGTTGAAGACAAGAATCCCACAAGTCAAGCCATCGAAGCTGAAGACAAGTAACAATCCCATAACAATCAAGCTAAGAACCCTGTAAGTCAAGCCACGGTTACAGAGCATCATATCTTTTAATCATTTTAAAAGATTTTTAAAAAATATAATATATATATATATATATATATATATATATATATATATCAATACACTAATAATCACCTCTTAAACTATTAAATAAAGAAAAAAAATTAAAATACATGAGGTGTCAAAATGAGAGTGCAAGTTGAGTAAGCAAAGTAACATTTTTCTTTATATATATATAAACAAGGAGAACGGAACGGAAGCAGATATAGCAGAAATGAACAGAAATGAGAAGGACCAGATAACTGGAATCAAAACCAGAATAATAATTAGAAATAAGACCAGATAACTGGTGGACCAGATAACTGGAAATATCAGAGATATAAGTAGAGTATGCACAGTTAATAAGGCGGCATAGCCGACCAATGCATGATTATGCAAAAATAGATAGGATAATAAAACATTTGTATTCAAAATCATATAATTAAGATACAAGTTACAATAATGATCACAGGTGTGGGGGTAAGGGATGAAAGAAGAAGAAGAGAAGGAAGGTGAGGGGAGGATACCTTGGGGGAGAGAGAGAGAGAGAGAGAGAGAGAGTGAGATAATTGATCAGAAGAACAAGTGATGCCTCAGGCTGAGGCCGGGCTTCCTTTTTATAAGCGAAGGGAGCACTGTTACAACAGTATTACATAAACAGTTAAATGAAACAGTAAAATTAAAAAGCCGGTCACGAACAGTACTTCATGAACAGTAAAAATGAACAGTACTTTGAGAACAGATTCTGACATCTTGTTCAACTATCATGATTATGTTAAAACTTGGTTTCGATTCATGCTCCACCAAGTTCCTGATATGAGCCATTCGTGGTTCTTTAATTTTGACAAAAAATTCAATAAACATTTTCCTTACTGGTTCAATCAATGGTGGGACCAATTTGGATTAATTCCAGAAAATTTTCCTGATGAACTAATCACAACATTTAAATGTTTTACAAATGTTGTTACTTCAAAGTTGGACAGACATCAACAAAAATTTCCTTATGTTCTCCATTTTTGCCACCAGTACAAGTTACCCTGGATAATGAGATGGAGTTATGAAAGGAATGACGATATTCTGGCCCGGCACTGTTTCACCAAATGGTGGGATAGATACAAATACACCACGAATATCAATGATTATGTGATAAGGGATTTCCCACAAACTGCTCCTGACCTCCAAGACAAAGAGAAGTTTCCTGAAATCCCCATTGGTTCTCTTAATACACCTGCTTTAACTGGACATCCCCAGATCCAGGCCCCTGCTTCTTCCTCTGCTTCAAACAAAGGAAAAGCAACTGCTTCAAATGCTTCCTCTACAAGATCTGATAAATCCTCCAAGTCCAAGAAAAAGAATATTATTCCTGGACTTGATAATAAGGATTTAATCAAATTGCTCACGAAGTCTATCAACCAAGATGATTCTGATGACAACAAGTCAGAAGCATCTTCAGAGGCTTCAATTGATAATGATCCCTACTCCAACATCTTCGGACATGACAAAGAGAATGATACTCCAAAACTATCTGAAGATGACTGATTCCACTACATCATGCTGATTCAAGATTCCACTGCGATCAACGCTGAATAGGATGAAGATCAGCACTTTATTCCCTATGTCTGATTCCCCCCGCGATCAACGCTGAATCGGAAGACGACATTTGATCTCTGTTACATTGAAGAGTAAAAATACTGTTCACTTTTACTGTTCACTTTTACTGTTCATGAAGTACTGTTCGTGACCGGCTTTTTAATTTTACTGTTTCATTTAACTGTTTATGTAATACTGTTGTAACAGTGCTCCCTTCGCTTATAAAAGGGAAGCCTGGCCTCAGCCTGAGGCATCACTTGTTCTTCTGATCAATTATCTCTCTCTCCCAAGGTATCCTCCCCTCACCTTCCTTCTCTTCTTCTTCTTTCATCCCTTACCCCCACACCTGTGATCATTATTGTAACTTGTATTTTAATTATATTATTTTGAATACAAGTGTTTTATTATCCTATCTATTTTTGCATAATCATGCATTGGTCGGCTATGCCGCCTTATTAACTGTGCATACTCTACTTATATCTCTGATATTTCCAGTTATCTAGTCCACCAGTTATCTGGTCTTATTTCTGATTATTATTCTGGTTCTGATTCCAGTTATCTGGTCCTCCAGTTATCTGGTCCTTCTCATTTCTGTTCATTTCTGTTATATCTGTTTCCGTTCCGTTCTCCTTGTGGTATATATATATATTTCTATTACTATAATAGTAACAAAAAATTTCTAAAAGATTTAGTAAAAACTGTTAAATCTGATCTAAAATTGAAAGGTGTCTCTACCGCCTCTCAGGTTAGTTTCATTTATTACACTACCAAGGATACTAATATATATAAGAGTAGCGTCATAAAGTAAGAAGCTGAAAAAGAAGAAGAAGATGTTTCATCTTTATCCTCAACAATTTCAGATATGGTTACTCCTATTCATCACAGACAGCTTACTGTGATTAATAGAGCTTTTAAAATTAATTTAATTACTTTATATAATGAATATAGTTCTAAGAGAAAATCTTATTATGGTACTTTTTCTAATTCTGAAAAATCATGTGTTAAAAGAAAATGGAAAGAAAAAATGCATGTCTTACAAAAGCATATACTTTTCTTTGATTTACTTGAAAATTATTAAGTTTATAAGCTTAGTTTAAATATTGTTAAAACCAATTTTGTCAAATAAGAAGGAAAGATAGTGGTTAAATCTAGTCACCCTCCTTTAGAAACAATTGTTATTTCTCATAAGGGAATTGAATTAAATGACTCTCCCTTTAAAGTACTGAATCTTGATCCCAAATTTACTAAAACAAAAAAAAAAATTATTGAACAAACCAATTTTATCAATCATACTCTTCATGTCATAGTTCAGTAATTGGACCGCATTGAAGAAAAAGTTGAAAGTCTTGTTTCTATTTCGACTCCCAAAATGGGGAAAGCTATTAAAAAACTTTTGATTATTTTACCTGAGAATAGGGAAGGTCTCAAAACCAAACAGGCCAATGCTCTTGATAAAACTAATCACATGCTCGCTCATTTAAATAAATAACAACCATCTACCAGTGCTTTAAATAGCAATGGTAAGAAAATTATTTCTGATTTTTCTATAGAAGAATCATTTGATACTGATTCTTCTAATAAATATCTTATTGTACTTAAAAAGAATTTTCAATATATTGATTAGATAAACCAGGAATTAAAAGATTTTCTTCAAAAAGGCCCAACCCAATGAGTTTAGCGAAGAATTAGTATCCAGACCAACTCCACTTGATTTACAATTTGAAGAAAGGTTTTTTTAAACACAGTTTTCTGTTTTGCCTCACAAACTTTATAAATGGAATATTAATGGATTATCTGAATAAGAAATCCTCAATACCATAAATAAAATATCGTATATATAAATAAATATATCTACTACTATTATAAAAGAGGCTATAACATATCTACAATGTTTTTAGGGGATTTTTGCTTTCCATTATTGTCCTTATTTGATTCTCTTATTTACGTTTCTACTACTATTTATGCATCAGTTTTACTTTCTTCTCTACTTCCCTCACTACTTTCTCACAAAACTCTCTCTCTCCTAACACCCCATCTTCAAAATCTCTCTCCAGCTTTCTCTCTCTCTTATTCTCTCTGTTACTAAACCACGCTACGTCTCTTTCTCTCTCTTTTTTTGTTCATGTTGTTGAAACTGGTTTGAGGATTGCAGTTTTTTTTTTTTGGCAGGTTCTTTTCATTGTAGTCTTCACAAAAATATGGGCAGATCGGCTATGAAGAACTCATTTGTTAGGATTGGAGGCGTGGAGGGAAAGTGGGTTAAGAAGGCTGATTGCTCTGATTCGGGCCTCTTCGCATTAATTTTATTGTTATGGGTGATTAGATTAACTCTCTTATTGCTTAGACTCTGGTAAGACCGTGAAATAGAAGACCGCTCTGATTCGGGCCTCTTCGCATCACCGTTTGAGATGTTAGGTTTCAATGCCTGACTTGAAGTTGGAGCTAACAACTCTCTCATCGTAGTAGTGGGAGTCAATCAGAGCAATCATCTTAAAGCAAAATTTGAACTCATGGTGGTCGTCTTTCTCATATAAAAATGGTGTCTTTCCTCTATGTGCATGAACCCAGCTAGCAATTCTTCCATTATTTTTATCACCTTAGTGGAAAGAGAGAGAGACATCCAAGTTGTGGTGAAGCAGTTTTGTTGATCTCTAGGCATTAATTTTTTTTTTCATTTCTTTATTTTAATATGTTTATGTAAATCTTATTTGTTTTTTTTTACTTGATTTTTCGTTTGATTGGAGTCATTGGGCGCAAGGTGAAGACAAAAAAGAGAAAAGAAAGAAAAAGAAAGCATGCGGGGCCATACGCGAAACATGCTGCGGGACCAAATTTCTTGCTTTCGGTGGACAAGCTGCGGGAAATCCAATTCATTGAAGCCACTCGAGTATATTGTCAATCAGGGACATACTGGAGGTAGCTATGTCACAAAAAATTCAACATCATTTCTATTTATAATGCAAATAAAATAACATAACTCTTAAATATTATATGCTCATTTCTGTTTGTGAATCTATATGAAGCACAGTTCAAAAGTTCCTTTGGATTTCAAGCAATCAAAATGAGAACCTAGGTTGCCAATATTATATCTTTTATTTTGTATTTTATTTTATTTTTGGTATGGATGATATTTGATATTTTCTAAGTTTAATTAATTATGCAGTATATCTTTCTTTTATAAATTACTTGTTCATGATTACTATTATTAATTGTTTAATTGATTAAATTTTTTATTAAATTGGTGTCACCGTTCAAACGTTAACTGCCGTTCAAAAATATGATTTACATGTTGGAATGGTTTCAATGGACATTCAAAAGACAAATTACTATCGAATGACAAAGAGATAAACATTATCTTCGTCTTGATGGAAGGATCCATTTAGATCCCTTTCGAAATGAATTTTAATAATAAAAAAAAAAAAAAAGTAAAACTTTAAAAAGCAAAAGCTGTAATTCCTCCTTTTTAGGGGACACACTGGTGAATTTGTTCTTGCGGAAGAAAAGGTATCAAATAATTGCCGTTTTGTGTAAGGGAAGCATGTTATTTTCATCATTATGATTTTTGTTTAATTGGAAGTGACAATACTGACAAATATTGGGGCCTTCCAACATGTCGGCCATCCTTGAGGGAAAAGTATAGGTAAAATAGAAATAGGAAAGAGAAAGTGGTAGAGGATTTCATATAATCATTAAGCACTCAATTTTTTACTCTGCAGGAAAGAGAAAGTGAGAAAGTCTTCCAACATGTCGGCCATCATTAAGCAGCACCCTTCATTTAGCCATAAACAAAAAGAAAAAGTATGGGACTTCATATAATCAAACATTGTGGAGGGAAACTCTATCCATTCAAGAACATCTTTGGAAACTTGAATTCATGGCCAGGCTTTTTAATGATGATGTGGCATCCTTGATAAATTTTCTTATTCTTCTCTTTATAAAAAAAAAATATTTATCAATGATGTCGCATCATCATTAAAAGTAAAAGTAATGATTATAATAGAGCTTATTTTTCAACGTGTGGGATACGGAGAATTTTCAATTGGCATGCAGTACTCTTCCCACGTGGGGTCCTTCCACTCTTTGAAAAATATAAACTGGATATCCATCTACTAATTTCATTTACACCAACAGCTAAAATCCTCTATTCAAGTAGACCCACCTGCAGGCTCTAATATTAATATTCCAAGAATGATGGCTAAATATTTATGTAATGATGCAAATCAAACAAGTTAAAATACAATCATGAAACATAATTACGTGCGGATAAGTATAGGCAATTATAATTTGCAGTATCAGATGCCATGTAAATTGAGTACATGCAATTCCGATATGCTCTATCAAAAAGATGTTCAGGCCAGGCTCATTTAAGATAATATCCTGTTCAGGCCAGGCTCATTTAATGATGATCTTTGGCCAAGTTAAATGATCATGGCCACCTGGTCCACGGAGATAAAATTGAGACAATTTAAAATAATTAGGTAGGTCGAGACATCTTTTTAAATAGAAAAGCCTTTAAATGTGGATAAAATTTTCAACTAACGTTATCTTCTAATAGTGGTTAAAAATAATTAAGCAAGCAGTGCTAGATATGATAGACTTCAATATAAGCAGTGCTAGATTAGATATGATAGACTTGAGAGATAGAGTTGTGGCATATAATTATGGACAATTCTGATATGCAGCCTCGGATGCTCATGCAAGTTGAATGCATTCCTTTTGTCGAAATATCTATATATTTTTAGTTTAGGTTAGTTACTGGAATTTTATTTTATAATGAAATAGATCAATTCCAGATCAATAATTAAGTTAGTTCTTTTTTTTAATTATAAAAAAAAGTACCCACAACTCTCTCTATTCATGTTATGAGTGTGTTTTCTCTTTTTTGACCTTTTTTTGTTTGTTTCCTCTCAGTTGCAAAGTGAGAATTAATGAATAAGACATTCCATCATCATGAGCTGCCACATGCATACATATACGCCCCTCCAAATTTTCTTGCCTAGCAACTAGCTAGCAGTTGGGTGCTCTTCCACGCATCATTATTATTCACTTCCTATTCATCGATAACTATCCTAGCCAGACTCTTTTAATGATGATGCAAACTCTTTTTATAAAGAGAAAAAAAAATAGAGATACATATATATATATATATATTGTATTGGTGAGTCAAAAGCCAAATGAGTAGTCCTCTAATTACATTAATTAGGAGAAAGCTATGTAGTTAGCTTATCTCAAACATTAATTATCATCGAATAAGTTAAATTGTCTAAATCTAAGATCCAATTAATGCCCATCAATATCATTTTTCATTTCATAAAACATATTTTTTATTTATTTAATTATGATAGTACATAAAATAGTAGTCATTTTCTTAATTGCTTTTAAGCACGTTGAATACCATACAAGCTGTTGTTTTTTTTACTTACTTTTTCGTTTGATTGGAGTCATTAGGCGCAAGGTGAAGACAAAAAAGAGAAAAGAAAGAAAAAGAGAGCAAGCAGGCCATATGCGAAACATGCAATGATTTGTGTGAACTTTGAAGTGAAACTCGACAAAGTAATGTTTCTGGTCCTTTCTCTTACTACTCTTCTCTTGGTTTATAAAGTTTGGATAAAGTTTTGACGGATATATGGATGTTGGGTACAAAAAGCATTATATTCTCTAATGGAAATATTCAACAAGTAATGATTCCGAATGCACTCCACAACCATCCAAATTATAATGAGTGGGATCTCATAAATTGCAATTGATTTCCAACCATGCAGATAATCTGTTTTTAAATGAGTGAAATTATTTAATCGGAACTGAACATTGATACTTTCTTCATATGAAGTTAAATAAACTTGACAAATTATTCATAAGTATAATATGAAGAAAGTGTTTCCCCTTTTCTATTATTTTAACTTAAACATGATATTATCTTGGTGCAAGACATTTAGCCTAGTAATTTCATTTTACCCCCAACTTTTATAAAGTAAATAAATAATAAATAGTTAACATCTTTTGGGTAGATTATTATTATCATTCAATGCTGCATATTAGAATTGCACATAATTACATGCCCATAGTTAACATCTGTTAGATAGATTATTATTTTTAACCATCTTCATTTAGGCATGTACTCAATTTACATGGCATCTGATACTGCAAATCATAATTGCCTATACTTATCCGCACGTAATTATGTTTCATGATTGTGTTTTAACTTGTTTGATTTGCATCAGTACATAAATATTTAGCCATTGTTCTTGGGAGATTGATATTGGAGCCTGCAAGTGGGTCTACTTGAATAGAGGATTTTTGCTGTTGGTGTAAATGAAATTAGTAGATGGAAATCCAGTTTATATTTTTCAAAGAGTTGAAGGACCCCACGTGGGAAGAGTACTGCATGCCAGTTGAAAATTCTCCACGTCCCACACGTTGAAAAACAAGCTCTATTATAATCACTGATTTTGCTTCTTTCACTTACCTACTCTTCTCTTAGTCTATATAATATATTAACCCCCTCACCTTATCTATCTATAATCATTTTAGATCTTTTTTATATTTATAGCCTTTGTCATCGCCATGATTTGGTTATAACTTCGATAAATATTAATAAATATGATGGTCGGGGTCGGCAACGAGCTATAGATTCCAATCCGTTAAACGACCGACATCTTTTCAAATAGAAAAGCCTTTAAATGTGGATAAAATTTTCAACTAATGTTATCTTCAAGAACATCTTTGGCCAACTTGAATGATGACGGCCACGCTCCTCATATAAAAATGGATTTGTCAAAACTACTTTTCTTCATATTTTTAAATATGACCCTTTTTCTCATTAGCTGTGCAAACCCTTTTATGACTAAAGTTCTCTATAGTTGTGCCTAACCATTTTTTATGAGTGAAGTGTAAGCTTCTATAGTTAATATCCTCCACTTCTTTAATTATCATGACTAGACTCCTTTAATGATGATGCAAACTCTTTTTATAAAGAGAAGAAAAATGAGAGATATATATTGAATTGTGGAGTGGGTGGGACATGCATATCATGGTATTATTTATTTTCTTTTAGCCGCATGTCTTTCAACTATTTATGTAATAATGCAAGTCGAACAAGTTAAAACACAATCATAAAACATAATTACATGTAATCATGAAACATAATACCATTGATAAAAAGATACGTGAAAATCATATTTATGGGCATTGTTATAAATAGTCCTGAGAACTTGAATTTGGTCCCGTTGTTTCTACCTAGCACTACTCTAATTTTGAAAGTGAACTTCAAAAGGGTTTTTGATCTGTGCTATAAGGCTTGAACCGACAACACTTTAGAACCTCGAGCTCCACCCCGAGTCAGCTTTCGCAAAGCCTTGAAGGCTCTGGGTCAATATTTAAAAGACTATTCTCACCCTTCGAAATACAAACAGAATAATTTCTCTGCATTTATCACATTTCTCACAATCTCTCAAATGGACGAGCAACATTCTTCCAATAATGTTCCAGATTTTAATCAGGAATCATTTATGCCTCAACCACTCATCTTTAATCCTGAGGCCGTCAACGACATAATAAGGGCTGAGATACATTTTTCTAACAGGACTGATGCTGAGGTTGTTGCAGGATCGAGAATGCTCAGCGCTCAATATGCTTGCGCTATTACGACCATGTCTCATAAATTACTGTCACAGGTTAGTGAGGTTGATCAACTTAAAATTCAAATAAATGAGTTGCAACAAAGACTTGCCAATAAAAAGAGAAAGAATAAAATATTAAAAAGTGAAAATAGGGAGTTGAAGAAATATGTGGACCGTATGCTCAAGACATGCAACCACACATAGAGGAGCTAAACGAGAGGGGGTACAAATACAAAGTGAACAGTAGTGGTTAACAACAGAGATTCAGCATTAACGAGAAACATAAGGATAGTCTACAGTTAATCTCGCTGGTTTAGCTAAATAAAATATGTACCCAGCATATCCTGTAATCTAATAACTTGTCTTGTTTTCATTTTCATCCCTATAAAATCAGTCTTGAGTTTCATTTCATTTGCATCAACTCTTTTTTGTTCTCTGAAATCCATCTACATTCTCGCTTTCTAAATTTTTCCTTTAATGGCTCAGCAATCTTTTTCCAACAATCCCATTTTTCATTATACAGGGTATTCTGCATTTTGACTACCAATTATTTCTACATCCACCATAGGTGTCATGCAGCATGAGAATGATCTTACTAACAAGTCAGATGATGACGTCATTTATGAACTGGTGAGTCTCGGTACTCGATACTCATCAGTCATAGTTGCATTTTCCCGGCGATGACTGCCTTTCTCTTTTCTTGATGACTGCCTTTCTCTTTTCCTTTTTCTAGCTAGCGATGAAAAGTACAGTAAATAATCAAAGAACGAGTGAATTTTGACTGCAAGATTTCTTGAGTACTCTTTATAACATTAGCAAGAGTTGTGTCCACATAATTCATGGACAAAAGTACTGCAAATTAAAAAATGAGATGGAAATATGGTTGATCTTGGACCCCATTTTAAAATGTGCAATTATGTTCCAAATAAAAAATAAAGAGAGTGCATCATCTATATGAACTTACAAATAAAAAATATTTTTCACAAAATATTAAAAAATTAATAGGAATCGACACCGATGATGTAAAAAATAGAGTTAAAGTACCTGCATTGAGCAGAAAGAAAAAATCGTAAAATCTGGAGCCCGTGAAACCTAGAACCCGACAAAATACCGCAAAACCCAAAGCTGCCTGGGTCCCGACAAATGCTATAAAATTGGAGCCGTCTGGATTCGCAGAAATAAAGTGGCAGAGCCTCGAGCCTTTGAATCAGGATCCTCAACAAAATTAAAATTAAAGATAAAGTGGAGGGATATGGATCCTCAACAAAATCTTAATCATGTAAGTATGAAATGTTTTGGTGACAATTTTATGCATTCCTTTGCCGCCCAAGTAATTTCTTCCAATAATATTTCTGATTTGAATCAGGAACCATTTCAATGGGAAGGAAATGTCAGTTCAATGGGAGACATCGACTGGGAGGAAGAGGCCGGTCCCCATACTTCTTTGCCTCCTTCGGAGGCAATCATAATGACAAAGCGCCTGAGAAGAATGTTGGCTCCAGTAAGGCTCATTTTTCCTTTCATCTGTTTTTGTTTGCATGTGTTTTTGTTCGGCATGTGTCAGATTCTAACTTTATTGTGCTTGTGTAAAACGTTGATGCCCCGGCATCTTGGATCGTGGAGGGTAGGGCCAGTCTGGAGCAAGCTGATGGCTACGCCTGATCCTTGGAGGTTGACCTTGATTCTCTTCATGAGGAATCATCCAGCTTTCGGTCTGAACTTCTCCGTGTTGAGAGTCTCCACGCCCGGGACAGTTTTGCTCTGCATGTGGCTGATCTGGAAAGGGCTACTACTAGGGCAGAGGTTCTGCATCTTCACGGGATGTTAGAATCCTCTGAACGCTCGCGGGTTGATGCTGAGAGGAAGTCCAAGGAGGCAGTCGCTGCTTTGGCTTCCTCTGAGAAAGAGCACAAGAGGGTAGCCAAGAAGTTGGCTAAAAAGAAAGAGGTGTTCTGGAAGGAGCGCCATGAGAAGGACACCAGGATCAGCGAGCTACAAGGAGGGTTGGTTGAGGCTCGGGCCACCTTTGACAGGTATAAGAAGGAGCGTGCTGATGTTGACGCTCACCAAGATAAGAATATGGCGAGTTTATTGAGGATGTCTCGAAAGTTGAACGAGTTGAGGGAGGCACAAGGAAGATTAGATGTTGTGCTAACTACTGCAAACAACGAGATTGTCCGCCTGCATCCCCAACTCTCCGCCGCCCAAACTGTCCGAGATAGGGCCTTTGCATAGGGTATGGTGCAGGGTTGGCGCGTTTGAAGATGCACCTGCTGGCCAACCCTCAGGCTGACCTGAGGAGTCTCAACTTGAAAAACTTTCAGCCTGACGCCGACACCTGTCAATATGCTGATTCCATAGGTCGGGACATAATGCCAGACGCTTTTCCAAATGAAGATTGTACATAGCATTACTCTAATTTTGAAATTGAATTGGCTACTTTTGAATTGCCTATTTGAACAAAAGGCTAGATTAATATTTCTCACATGCTGGTCAATGCATCATTTCAACTGGGTATACGTGCCTAAGCACGTAACATTTTCTACTAGTATATACATATATATATATATATGGGGTGATCAGTGCAAATCGTAGGCCTAAATCATGCAATATTACATAAAGCTCATTATAATTAAACCATAAAGATGTGAATATGCTCACTGGGCTTATATGCTCAGCCAACAAGGAATCATGATATGCATTCTACATTTGTCATCTGCAAGCGCATTTGGGCCTTACACATTTTAGATTAGATAAGATAAAAAAAATATGTGAATAATAATGAAATAATTTGTTAGTAATAGTAAAAAAAAATTCTATTTATCATCTTCATATCATACACTATTCATAATTTTTTAATTTTTTTCTCTTACCAAATGTGTAGTATATAAATGATAAATAGAAAAATTCAATTAATTTAGGAAGAATAAAATAAAAAAATAAAATAAAAATTATAAAGATAAAAATAAGTATAGTGTGTGGGCATAATAAATAACAAAGCTTAATAGTGAAACAATCCTGCTACAGTTACTCCGCGTTGGATACCTTTTGAGAAATCGGTGACGTCAGCCGATATTATTTTAAAAAAAAGAATCAAAATCCATTTAAGAAGCAAGCCAAACCCATCCACGAGCGCTAAAAATCTCAGAAATCATAATTAGAATAGGCTTGTTGGATGGTCTAGAACTTTTTCTTTTCTTCTTCCATAAATTTTGAGTTCCCAGAAGCTGAACAACAAGAAGCAAAATATGTTTCTTACAGCAAGGTTCTACAATTCACACAGTTTCTCGCATATCCCAGTAAAAATTTATCGTTTCCTAGCCCTTCTCTTTTTCTCTTACAAGAAATCCCGTAAACCAAAATCCTCTTACAGTTAAAAAATTATCATAAAAACAGTAATTTTTCAATGATCTGGAAGGAACCCTTATGTTCATTTGAGAAACTAAGCTCAAGAAAAGTTTTGTAGGAGATGTTTTTAAATTTAAAAGAAGACCCATTTGATTGAATCGTGAAGAAAAGCCTTCGAAAAAAGCTAACTAGAAAGGTTTCCAACACTAATCAGTGCGAGTTTCTTATAAGCATTCTTGAGCTCCAACACAATGCATTCCTTTTTCATGCCCAGGACTGCATAGAAGTCGTCGCTTTTTTCTTCTCCATTTTCCATTCTCCAATCCACCAAACAAACACACAGAACTCCAAAAGGATAATCTCGTAAACTCCTAAAGGATACGTATACGTATTACGAAACTTAGACTACATCTTTGCGGGTTGGAACCCGGAACCTTAGTATTTGGTTTTCGTGGCAAAGAATGGGAGAGAAGAGAAGAAAATCAGGCTCAAAAACACTTCGAAAACCGGTGTATTTTTATAGTATTCACTTTTACATTTATTGCTTCTTTTTTTCGATTATTTTCATAAGACTACAATAATTTAATATCTTGATTTTAACAATTAATTCTGTTTCATTATCTGTTGACTGTGAGATAAGGATACAGATACGATGTGCGGTTGAGATTGCAGGGTGGGTGGATGTGTACGTGGGGCTTTCCCATCCCGGATGCAAGTAGAGTTTTTGACAGTGAAATGATCTAAATTAATATTTTTATGAGATTTTAAAAAAGAGAGAGAATAAATTGAATACAAATATTAAATATATTTAAAATATAATTTTTATTTGAATATATGAAAAGGTTGAATTGATTTTTGTGTTTTATTTGAAAGTTTGGAAAAATTATAATAATTAAATAATGATTAGATGAAAATTTTGAAAAATTAAAATTTTGAAATTAAAAAATATTTATATTTAAATAATATTTAGATGTTAAGATGAGATGGTTTGAAAGGTTTGTGAAATCAAATCAGAGATTGTTCCAATTCTTCACCCAGTTCCAATTCGGTTATTGAGAAAAAGAAGACCGAATATGCGGTTCCAAGAACCCGGATTCTGTTCAAGCACAAGGTGAAAGTCGGAGCTAGCATTGTGTTCTTTCACACGCCAGGGACCAAGCTCAAAGATGTTGCCAACCATGGAGGTGCAGCCAGGGCCACCCTGGAGCCATATGATAAGAGGAGTCTCCAAGAGTAGCGAGATGGGCTTCTGAGCTTCTTAGAAGACGTAGAACATTGCGGAACTGGTGGCTGTATTAACCGGGAGGAAGCCAGTTTTGTGGGGAGTGCTACACTGGGAAAGAAAGAGAAGGAGCTTAGGGAAGTGGACGGTGATAATGCTCTGATGTGGTGGTGGAAGAAGATGAGTAAGATGGCCAAGAGGGGCTTGATGAGGAAGTTGGGACTTGCTGAGTCTATCACTAACCTCAGGTATTGACATTGACTTTTTGGAGTTCCATTAATACACCTAGATAACGTGCATTCCTACTATGAAAATTACATTAAAAAAGTTCAAAATTTTAGTTTTTGATGAGCAATTAAACCCACGAGATAGTCTTTTATTTTAATCGATAGCAATTGATGATTAAGATTGTGCTAGCTAGTCAGAGTATTTTTTTTCTTTAATGCATTTGTCAGTCTCTATATATTATCAACATCAATCAGTACTCTTCATAGTCTAGATCGATTGAAATACAGTGGATTGTGAAAAAAATAACTAAAACAGTCGTGTTATTAATCTTTTCAGAAATTTCGTGAAAGCGAGCTTAATTTCTAGACAAAATAATTTGAAAATTGAAAAACAAGTAAATAAGTGCAAAACTACATGTATGCATTGTTTTGTAAAGAACGATTTCCTCTCCGATTCTTAGAGGGAGTCCGCATTTATTTATAAATGATCAAACACTAGTATTTGATTCCATCTCTATCTTGATATTATCACCGGTAGATTGAGTTGTGAGTTATCTTCATCATGGATCATCTATAAAGGAGAAAAAAAAAAGTAAGATAATAAAGGTCCTCTCATAAAGTACAAATCACTGTAGAATCCCAAGTTGAGTGAAAGCTGCATTGTATATGTAGGTGTTTCCTCCTTCAAATTATTATTCTTTGCTCAATGTGATATACATATATGAATTTATTTAAAAATTAAGCTTGGCATCTATCAAATTTTGGTTTAAATTAATCAAGTCAATTTAAATAATTGAAAGAGATAACAAGTACTAATGTATCTCCGTCCGGATAACTTTAATAATCTTATAAGGGAAGTGTTAAGTGACTAAGCCCATCAATTTTCTTCAATAAAGAGTAGTGAAACCCATGTTTTGGGGGGTGGGCTTTGAGAGAGAGGGAGAGAGAGAAGCATCAAGCTTTGAGATTTTTCCACTCTTTCGAGGATGGGCATACTCTCTGACTATGAGACATACTGACATGGGTCTAGGCTAGTGATGAGCCATCATCAATTACTAGGTACGACCATGATAACTCATCTTCCCAACTTGCTCAAAATAAAATCTCAAAAGAAATGTTCGCACATAAATTTTTTGGAAAAGGAAATGACAAGATTTTAGTTTATTCAACTTTTATAGGATGCAGTGTGGAAAGAGCTCTCTAATCTTGTAGAAATTGATAATTATAAAAATGATTTTTTGCAACGTATATGTGTGTTACATATACTATAGGTAATAATGTTGTTGTGTATGGTACAAAATTCGAACACAAAATATAATTAGCATGACCAAAAGAACGAAATTATATGTGCATCATGAAACTTTCATCAGCCGTAGTGGCAGAGGACGATTTCGAGAATTAATAAGGCATGCAGCCTTAACAAAAATGACATATTCTATTTTTTTCAAAGAATTATGGAGATGAGGTTGTATAAAATAAATCTCTGCTTTTTCATTTCTTTTTCTTTTTTCTTTTTAACTTTTTGGTAGTTTCAAACTCTTAGTTGTTGTTTTTATAAGGTTATGGAGAGCTCTAGAGTGTTATCCCCACGATTTTCTTTTAGGGACTCCAAACAACACAGGGCCTTGCTACAAAAGCAACGACCTCGTGACTTTTCGGGAGCTCTTTACAATGAGTTTTATATGTGAAATTCAAGAAGCAAGTCGAGATCATGATTACATTAAAATTGAATAATCACATTGTACCTTGCCAAACTGAAACCAAATTCCTTACTGAAGTATGAGCAAATAAAATTTCTAGGTAAAAGATAATGGGAATAAGGAAAACAATCATATGTAGCACGTCAAATATTACAAGATTTTCTTCTTAGTTAGGGCTAATAGGTTCCCCATGCAAAAACCAACAATCAACATATCAATTACTTTGGATCGACGATTGAGTACATTGACTTGACAGGAAAGTTTGATTTGAATTGTCTTCAATATCCTCTGGTTGTCTCTCCAGTGATGATAGAAAAGGCTTGGGAGGTATTTGTAAACTTTCAATACCTCCTTCAAGCATTTCTACAACTTTATTCATTGAAGGACGATCGTTTGGTTTCATCTGTATACACCATAACGCAACTATAATCATCTCCTTGGCTATTTTCTTTTCATCTTCCGTGGCATTTTCTATTTTTATGCCATTTTCATCTTGCACTTCCTCATAGACACAAGTGGGAAAGTATTCACTTGATTGGTCTGCAATTGCATTCATGTTCTTTCGCCTACCCATCATGTCCATCAATAACATTCCAAAACTATAAACATCAGCTTTGTATGAGATGCTTCCAATATTTTTGTAGCACAACTCAGGGGCCATGTATCCTATTGTTCCCCTTACAGCAGTTAAACAAATAGTATTGTCATCCATATGATACAATTTTGCTCGACCAAAGTCAGAAACTTTAGGAGTAAAGTCTTCATCGAGCAAAATATTGTGAGGCTTGATGTCAAAATGCAGAATCTGCATTTGACATCCTCGATGCAAATATTCAATACCATGAGCTACTCCCAAAGCAATATCATTCATTTTCTCATAGCTTAGAAGAATACTTCCTTCTTGTGAAAAAATGTATTCATTGAGTGATCCATTGGGCATGAACTCATATATAAGAGCACGTTTTGATCCCTCAACACAAAAACAATTAGTTGCACTACATTAATGTGATGAATCCTTCCAATTGTTGCAACTTCACTGATAAACTCTTGCCCGTTAGCTTTGGACTTACCTAACATCTTTATAGCTACAAGTCGGCCACTTCGAAGTGTTCCCTTAAAGACAATGCCATAGCCACCTTCACCTAGTTTATCCTTAAAATTTTTGGTCATTTTCCTAACTTCTGAGTATGAATA
>CM056945.1:2653695-2680292 GCA_029856935.1 Cyclocarya paliurus
AAATTGAATAATCACATTGTACCTTGCCAAACTGAAACCAAATTCCTTACTAAGTATGAGCAAATAAAATTTCTAGGTAAAAGATAATGGGAATAAGGAAAGTAATCATATGTAGCACGTCAAATATTACAAGATTTTCTTCTTAGTTAGGGCTAATAGGTTCTCCATGTAAAACCAACAATCAACATATCAATTACTTTGGATCGACGATTGAGTACATTGACTTGACAGGAAAGTTTGATTTAAATTATCTTCAATATCATCTGGTTGTCTCTCTAGTGATGATAGAAAAGGCTTGGGTGGTATTTGTAAACTTTCAATACCTCCTTCAAGCATTTCTACAACTTTATTCATTGAAGGACGATCGTTTGGTTTCATCTGTATACACCATAACGCAACTATAATCATCTCCTTGGCTATTTTCTTTTCATCTTCCGTGGCATTTTCTATTTTTATGCCATTTTCATCTTGCACTTCCTCATAGACACAAGTGGGAAAGTATTCACTTGATTGGTCAGCAATTGCATTCATGTTCTTTCGCCTACCCATCATGTCCCTCAATAACATTCCAAAACTATAAACATCAGCTTTGTATGAGATGCTTCCAATATTTTTGTAGCACAACTCAAGGGCCATGTATCCTATTGTTCCCCTTACAGCAGTTAAACAAATAGTATTGCCATCCATATGATACAATTTTGCTAGACCAAAGTCAGAAACTTTAGGAGTAAAGTCTTCATCGAGCAGAATATTGTGAGGCTTGATATCAAAATGCAGAATCTGCATTTGACATCCTCGATGCAAATATTCAATACCATGAGCTACTCCCAAAGCAATATCATGGATTTTCTCATAGCTTAGAAGAATACTTCCTTCTTGTGAAAAAAATGTATTTATTGAGTGATCCATTGGGCATGAACTCATATATAAGAGCACGTTTTGATCCCTCAACACAAAAGCCAATTAGTTGCACTACATTAATGTGATGAATCCTTCCAATTGTTGCAACTTCACTAATAAACTCTTGCCCATTAGCTTTGGACTTACCTAACATCTTTATAGCTACAAGTCGGCCACTTCGAAGTGTTCCCTTAAAGACAGTGTCATAGCCACCTTCACCTAGTTTATCTTTAAAAGTTTTGGTCATTTTCCTAACTTCTGAGTAGGAATACCTTATTGGCATGAGATTATTATTATTTTGTAAAAATTCTTCGATGATGTCAAACGCTGATATATGTCTCCTGCGCCATTTATATATCAAGAATGCAAGCACAAATGGGGTCCCCATTATAATTTTTGCTCCATGGTATAGTCCTATGAAAAAGCATCACCAAATGAAATGGATTGTAAGAAAAAGTATCTATTAATCGTTTAAAAGTTCTAGTACTTAAGCAAAGTAGTTGTTATTTTTTGGTGTAAATTTCATCAAAATGAAAGGTACATATGATGAATTTCACATACAGCCTCCTAGATATTTGATACCACAAGCTACTACTCCCAGAGCAATATCATCATACACCTTCTCTTAGTTAAGAAGGATCAATGCCTCCTACGTGTGAATAAAAATGTATTTATTGAGAAGCTCTTCATATATAAGAGTAATGTTTGATGCTTAAACGCAACAATCAATAATATGCATCGCATTAACATGTTGAACCCTTTGATCCAGTGGTTTAAAAAAATATGTTGTTGTGCTACATACTTTGAAAATTCTACTAATTAAGCAAGCTAGGTAATTATTATTTTTTTGTAAATTTCATTAATATTATCCATCTTCTTCTTGTTTGTATATCTTCTAAAAGGGAAAATAGAAAACGAAGAAGACAAAAGGCAGAGATATTTCGCTTCTTACCGAGGTCGATAATAATGATCATTAGTACTTGTATTAGGGATCCTACAAGAAAGAATACATGTTAATTAATTAATTAACCAAGAAAGTGATTTATATGAATTAACAAAAAAAACAAGTTTCCAACCATATAAACGAGTTATATACCATGCTATGTAAAATGAAATGATTGAAATATACCATATAAACAAGAGGTGTTGAATTTGATAATATAATTTATATCATATATAGAAACCTCACCTTTAAACTATATCCATCAATATAATATGTGATACGATTATCAATCCAACGTCCTGCTTTGTAGAAGAAAAGAATAAAATCATCATCAACATTTGGAAATTCATAATTAATTAATAATAATGCTAAATACTCTTTGAAAAAAAGTGGGTTCGGCCAATAAAATTAAAATAATTTTTTTTTATGTAGGTTCTAGATTTATTTTTTTTTTTTTAAACGAGTACGCGAAACTTACACACCTTATAATTGCAAATATCATTTATCTTAATTAAATCAAAACAAAAATATTATAGTCAATGCTTAGAGCAAATTGTCATCCTACCGCGAGTAATAGTACCATTTGATTTATCGTTCAAGTAACTGTCCTTAAAGTTTCATCTTGTCCAAGTGCTGAAACTAGTAATTAATAATTTGATGTAAAATGAGATAAAATTAGTTGGATAACATTTATTTATATTTTTTTCCGATCATTGCGTCAATAAATTTGAGACTGTCCGTGTATCACACCAAGCTATCTTGGTGATTGTTTTCCTTTTAGTCACGAGAGGCTGAGAAACAGATCAGGCAATTAAGTATTTGCTCGATCGTAATAAGAATGGCAAAGTCATATTTCTTCTTGTTTGTGCTTTTCATCTTACACCCCGTCCGAGGCCAAAATGATGATTGTGCTGGTTCATTTCGGTGTGGCGGTCACGGCCCAGCCATCCGATTTCCTTTCCGACTCAAAGACCGCCACCTGGACCACTGTGGCTTTCCTGGGTTTAATTTGTCCTGCTCCGATACACACGATACAGTGCTCGAGCTGCCAATTTCAGTCAAGCTTTTTGTCAAAAAGATTGACTACAAATCTCAGGAAATTCAATTATATCATCCTGATCGTTGCTTTCCAAAAGGGATCCAGCGACTCAATTTATCTTCCTCACCTTTCCAATTCACAGGAGTCGATCAGTACCTTCATGACTTTGCCTTTTTCAATTGTTCCCATAGTAAAGGAGAGAGAACACAGTGATTGGAGTGCGATTTCTTGTCTTAATGACCCTAGCTATAACCACCAAGTTCATGCCTTGTATACTGTTGACGACATCAACGAGTTGCCCACACTACCTTGTAGAAAGATGTATAGTGTTAGATCAATTTCATATCGTATTGTATATAATCGTGATGATATTCTTTATTTGAACTGGTCCAGACCAGCTTGCAGAAAATGTGAACTGAAAGGCATGAATTGTAGATCAATGAATATTAACAGCAGTAGTCCCGAGTCAGAAATTCAGTGCTTCCCCAAACACAACAAAGGTACCATCTTCTATACAATTATCAACTCTATACTCAATTTCTTAACAATTTTGCAGGCTTAGCCTGTAATAGATGATCTTATGCTAATCTCAATAGATGATCTTCTGATGATTATATATGTCAAATTAATATTTTACAGGTGCATCAACAAAATTAGTGACCACTGGTAAGTTAGTTATCCCTTGGCTTTTTATACTAGAAAGTTTCAGACGTACGTACTAATTAATCGGGGAAGACGTGAGCTCTTGACTTGGTGAATGTTTGATATATATATATGCAGGTGCCATTTTAGGTCCAACTCTTTTACTACTGCTGGCCTTCGCATTTTATCGCGTCTATAGCAATGACAAAGCAGAAAAAGAATATCGGAAGAAGATTGAAAATTTCTTGGACGATTACAGAAGCTACAAGCCCACGAGATACTTGTACGCTGATCTTAAAAGGATTACAAATCAGTTTACCGAGAAATTGGGCGAAGGAGCCTACGGAACAGTGTTCAGAGGAAAACTTTCCAATGAAATCCACGTTGCCGTGAAGATCTTGAACAGTTCCAAGGGAAATGGAAAAGAATTCATAAATGAAGTTGGAATAATGGGTAGAATTCATCATGTCAATGTGGTTCGCTTGGTTGGATTTTGTGCTGATGGATTCAGACGGGCACTAGTTTATGAGTTCTTTTCAAATTATTCATTAGAAAAGTTCATATTTTCAGATAATTCTAAGAGCCATTTTCTTGGTTGGAGAGATTGCATGATATTTCTCTCGGTGTAGCAAAAGGAATCGAATATCTACACCAAGGATGTGATCAAAGAATCCTCCATTTTGATATCAAACCTCATAATGTTTTGCTAGACCAAAACTTTATTCCAAAAATTTCTGATTTTGGTCTTGCAAAGTTGTGTTCCAAGGATCAAAGTGCAGTATCTATGACCACAGGCAGGGGGACTATGGGTTACATCGCACCTGAAGTGTTCTCTAGCAACTTTGGGACTGTGTCTTATAAAGCTGATGTTTATAGTTTTGGAATGTTGTTGCTTGAAATTGTTGGAGGGAGGAGATCAAGTGTTGACATTACGTCAGAAAATGCTAGCCAAGTTTACTTTCCAGAATGGATCTACAATCTCTTAGAACAAAAAGAAGAGTTGCGAGTTTTTATCGAGGATGATGGAGATATGAAAATTGCAAAAAAACTTGCCATTGTTGGAGTTCGGTGCATCCAGTGGCACCCAATGGATCGTCCTTCTATGAAACTCGTGGTTCAAATGTTGGAAGGAGAAGGAGATAAATTAATTATGCCTCCTAATCCTTTTACCTCCCCAGGCCCTACGAGAATCCATGCACGGAAATCTATGACGCATTTAGGCCAAGAATTGGACGTTATCCCAGAATTAGATTAAGTGTTAAGAGTTTGTTTTGAAGATATTGAAATTATGTTGTAGTTAAACATTATTACTTTTGATGTTGGAATGATCATAAAGGAATTCAAGGTTGCTTCTTATATATGAACTCGATATGATCATGTTTGTTTCGAATAAAATTTAGTAATTCGGAAGGAGCTAATCGATATTGACTAATACTCTTATGGTAGACACACTACCTTAGTGATGTCTACCAAGATTCCCATTTTGTATTGTATAGTTGTAATACATAATGCATGACCCATTAATCATTAATGGTGGTGACTCAATAATTCTAATTAGTTGTTTGTCATATATTAAGTTATGAGTTCGTATCCAATTATGAATTCACCGTATACTTTTATTATTAACCATCTAATTAAGGATTCATATTCATCTATCAAGTGCATATGGAGTTTAAGTTATGGCTCAAATCTGACTTGAGAGAACGTCTACGACTTTTCATCTTCTAGGTCCCTCCTGTTTGATTTTTAACAGATCCTTTTATGCAAGTATTAAAACTTCTCATAATGCATGCCATGTACTTGAATAAGCGTAGTTCAATTCATATTAATATTATAACAACAATTTCAAGCTAGTTTTCACTTTGTATCTTCAAGAGTAGAGCTTGTTTCCAATTAATTTTTCTTTCTTTTGAAATACTCGCATCCTTCAAGGAATTAATCAAAACTTATAAGAACGAATTAGTTAAAAGAATTAATCAAAAGTTGTGGACTAATTGTAAACCTTATCTATATCTTTCACTTTTCTTTTTATAAAAAAGATGAAAACGCATGACAAAGTTATTGTAATGCAAATAGTGAAAAAATATCCTTATGCTAACAAAGCCTTCGCCACCTTGCCTCTGATTCCAACTCATTAAAATCAAGTGTACTCATGTATCTACTTGGTGGCCTCCATCACCCAAGTTGGAACTAGGAGTTTACTTCACAGTTTTTTCTCTTTTTTTTTTTTATATATAATAATAACTTATAACTCTTTTACAATCTATATCATAATCAACTAATGTAAACACGCTACTTTATTAAAAATAAATTTTAATATTACAAGACTACGTGCAGTTAAATTTAAAAGATAATCCATTATATATAATATGGAGTGAGTACTATATCATTCATTTAGTATAACTCCAACCACAAATGAAGCAAGAGTCAAATTAATGGCATGCTAATTTAAAAGACTCAGTCAAATCCTGTTAAACCCTTCACATTGGTTTGCAAGTTGGAAAGTTTCATGAGATCAGTCAAATCACGTGGCAACCATATATCATGCATGTGATTGGTGTAAGTTAATAATTATATATGTAGTCCAGCTTACAATGGGACTACATATATAATTATATATATAGTGGTTGAGCCCGTCTTCTATGGGACGACGTACGTTGATTATAATGTGGTCTACCACAGCTTGCAATTACATCGGACAAAGTAATAATTTGAAACATGTTGCTTGATTTTCTATTGTCTACAAATAATATTTTTAAAACAAATCCTTATCATGCTTTAATCTTTGAAGACTAATGAATTAATGTGCTAAATTAAATTAATATTTACAAATTAAAAAGCTTCTGGATCGAGGATCCCCGCCAGTAATTTTATATATATAATTATATATATATATATATATATTGTGTGTGTGTGTGTGTGTGTGTGTGTGTGTGTGGGTTGGGATTATCTAAATCAAAATGAAGAAAAAATCATTAGGTCCACGGTCATTAGTCATGCATACTGCGTGGGCATGAAGAAGATGCCAATGACTAGAAAAACCCGCACTGATAGGCCACGAAGTTGGAAGAGTGGACGTGAAAGACCAGCGGACTAGGTCACTGGTAGTATGCTCTGTTTTACGTGTATGTGCTGTGTTACGTGGTTTGCTTGTACATGGTGTTGTTTGCTCAAACGTGCGCTGCATGGCTTGCGGGAGAAGAGAGTAAGCTGGGAACGTGCTGCATGGGTCACGTACAGCATGGGTCCGCTAGTTATGTTCTGTTTCTTATGTATTTGCATGCTCTGTTTTACGTGGGTTGTAGTTCAGTTATTAGCTAAAAATTTCCCTTTTATTTCGGTTTTATTTGTAAGTGGCATTGCTTATTTAAAGCAGCTGAAAGTTATCAATGAAGGAAGTAATCAATTGTTATCCAAGCTTGCGGTACTTTCTCAGCCGAAGAGAAAACATCACTTTATCGTTTGAATATTGTTGGGACCTATCACCCACCGGTACTAACCGAGCAATATATATGTTTTTTGCGATATCTAGAAAGTTACTTGAAAAATGTTAGGAATTTATAAGGTTGTGTAAACAAATTAAATTGTATTTGTTTAATTTTATTCAAACTTAAGTGAGTTTGATTTCTTTTATTAATTATCGACAAATTATATTTTATATTTACGAACAGTTTATTTTTCCGAGTCAGTTTGAGCTCATTCAGGAAATTATAAAGTCATTGCTATATATCAATATATAAATAAATGAATATTAAAATCATTGCTACAAAATTATAAATAAATGAATCACCTAGCTGTAGTGAAAATTGTACGTGGCCTGCCGGCCCATTGCTAATTGATAATTAAATAACATACCAATTAGCATAAAGAGATATAGGGTGCGTACGTTGAAGCTCGCAGATGGAAATTAATATACACAAGTCAAGCCATCAATGTTTTTTTTTTTTTTTTTGAAGAAAATAGACTCATTTCATTAATGAACCGAAGTTACAAATGTGACTTATCAATACATGGAAAACCAGACTATAAGTCAACTACGCATCAGCTCTGGAGCATCCCCACACACAAAGGACTTTGTGGCGGACATTGTCTAAACTTCAACAAACTCTCTCAAAAAGAGAAAGCGTTCTGTATAAACAGAACTAAAAGGCCCCTTAATCCTCCCTAGGAGGATGATAACGGGACACTGCTATGGACATCAAATCCAATAGCCTAATTCCTATTTTATTACTAACTAAAACAAAATAACCTAAAAAACAACAAAACAAAATACAGGACCCAACTACTAGTGCGACCTTGACGTCACGCCCACCGAAGGCATCGGCATCTCGAATTCGGACTGGACGAGCACCCAGATCGCGCACAGACCACAACTTCTGGCCATACGACCACTAGCCTATACATCACCCAACACTCTCGAACCGCTCTTGTCCCGGATTACGTCCGATCCAAAGGCCAACACCACACTCAGGTTGACAAAATAACAACAAAACATAAAACAAAACCAACTACAGAAGCTGAAAAAAGCAACAAAACAGAAACACAGAAAAGAAAAAATAAACAACAAAACAGAACCACAAAACTCGGGTGAACAGTATACAAAAAAACTCGGCATTGACGCGTGTACGCACTGGTCACTCGGGGAGGAAAACCGACGGTCATACTTGGAAGCCCCGGAGATAGGGAAGCCAGACAAGCCGAACGTGGCGTCGGCAGGGAGCTCCACAGTGGCGCGTGGTGGCCACGCGCCGACGAGGTTGAAGACAAGAAACAATCCCATAAGTCAAGCCATCAATGTTGAAGACAAGAATCCCACAAGTCAAGCCATCGAAGCTGAAGACAAGTAACAATCCCATAACAATCAAGCTAAGAACCCTGTAAGTCAAGCCACGGTTACAGAGCATCATATCTTTTAATCATTTTAAAAGATTTTTAAAAAATATAATATATATATATATATATATATATATATATATATATATCAATACACTAATAATCACCTCTTAAACTATTAAATAAAGAAAAAAAAATTAAAATACATGAGGTGTCAAAATGAGAGTGCAAGTTGAGTAAGCAAAGTAACATTTTTCTTTATATATATATAAACAAGGAGAACGGAACGGAAGCAGATATAGCAGAAATGAACAGAAATGAGAAGGACCAGATAACTGGAATCAAAACCAGAATAATAATTAGAAATAAGACCAGATAACTGGTGGACCAGATAACTGGAAATATCAGAGATATAAGTAGAGTATGCACAGTTAATAAGGCGGCATAGCCGACCAATGCATGATTATGCAAAAATAGATAGGATAATAAAACATTTGTATTCAAAATCATATAATTAAGATACAAGTTACAATAATGATCACAGGTGTGGGGGTAAGGGATGAAAGAAGAAGAAGAGAAGGAAGGTGAGGGGAGGATACCTTGGGGGAGAGAGAGAGAGAGAGAGAGAGAGAGAGTGAGATAATTGATCAGAAGAACAAGTGATGCCTCAGGCTGAGGCCGGGCTTCCTTTTTATAAGCGAAGGGAGCACTGTTACAACAGTATTACATAAACAGTTAAATGAAACAGTAAAATTAAAAAGCCGGTCACGAACAGTACTTCATGAACAGTAAAAATGAACAGTACTTTGAGAACAGATTCTGACATCTTGTTCAACTATCATGATTATGTTAAAACTTGGTTTCGATTCATGCTCCACCAAGTTCCTGATATGAGCCATTCGTGGTTCTTTAATTTTGACAAAAAATTCAATAAACATTTTCCTTACTGGTTCAATCAATGGTGGGACCAATTTGGATTAATTCCAGAAAATTTTCCTGATGAACTAATCACAACATTTAAATGTTTTACAAATGTTGTTACTTCAAAGTTGGACAGACATCAACAAAAATTTCCTTATGTTCTCCATTTTTGCCACCAGTACAAGTTACCCTGGATAATGAGATGGAGTTATGAAAGGAATGACGATATTCTGGCCCGGCACTGTTTCACCAAATGGTGGGATAGATACAAATACACCACGAATATCAATGATTATGTGATAAGGGATTTCCCACAAACTGCTCCTGACCTCCAAGACAAAGAGAAGTTTCCTGAAATCCCCATTGGTTCTCTTAATACACCTGCTTTAACTGGACATCCCCAGATCCAGGCCCCTGCTTCTTCCTCTGCTTCAAACAAAGGAAAAGCAACTGCTTCAAATGCTTCCTCTACAAGATCTGATAAATCCTCCAAGTCCAAGAAAAAGAATATTATTCCTGGACTTGATAATAAGGATTTAATCAAATTGCTCACGAAGTCTATCAACCAAGATGATTCTGATGACAACAAGTCAGAAGCATCTTCAGAGGCTTCAATTGATAATGATCCCTACTCCAACATCTTCGGACATGACAAAGAGAATGATACTCCAAAACTATCTGAAGATGACTGATTCCACTACATCATGCTGATTCAAGATTCCACTGCGATCAACGCTGAATAGGATGAAGATCAGCACTTTATTCCCTATGTCTGATTCCCCCCGCGATCAACGCTGAATCGGAAGACGACATTTGATCTCTGTTACATTGAAGAGTAAAAATACTGTTCACTTTTACTGTTCACTTTTACTGTTCATGAAGTACTGTTCGTGACCGGCTTTTTAATTTTACTGTTTCATTTAACTGTTTATGTAATACTGTTGTAACAGTGCTCCCTTCGCTTATAAAAGGGAAGCCTGGCCTCAGCCTGAGGCATCACTTGTTCTTCTGATCAAATTATCTCTCTCTCCCAAGGTATCCTCCCCTCACCTTCCTTCTCTTCTTCTTCTTTCATCCCTTACCCCCACACCTGTGATCATTATTGTAACTTGTATTTTAATTATATTATTTTGAATACAAGTGTTTTATTATCCTATCTATTTTTGCATAATCATGCATTGGTCGGCTATGCCGCCTTATTAACTGTGCATACTCTACTTATATCTCTGATATTTCCAGTTATCTAGTCCACCAGTTATCTGGTCTTATTTCTGATTATTATTCTGGTTCTGATTCCAGTTATCTGGTCCTCCAGTTATCTGGTCCTTCTCATTTCTGTTCATTTCTGTTATATCTGTTTCCGTTCCGTTCTCCTTGTGGTATATATATATATTTCTATTACTATAATAGTAACAAAAAATTTCTAAAAGATTTAGTAAAAACTGTTAAATCTGATCTAAAATTGAAAGGTGTCTCTACCGCCTCTCAGGTTAGTTTCATTTATTACACTACCAAGGATACTAATATATATAAGAGTAGCGTCATAAAGTAAGAAGCTGAAAAAGAAGAAGAAGATGTTTCATCTTTATCCTCAACAATTTCAGATATGGTTACTCCTATTCATCACAGACAGCTTACTGTGATTAATAGAGCTTTTAAAATTAATTTAATTACTTTATATAATGAATATAGTTCTAAGAGAAAATCTTATTATGGTACTTTTTCTAATTCTGAAAAATCATGTGTTAAAAGAAAATGGAAAGAAAAAATGCATGTCTTACAAAAGCATATACTTTTCTTTGATTTACTTGAAAATTATTAAGTTTATAAGCTTAGTTTAAATATTGTTAAAACCAATTTTGTCAAATAAGAAGGAAAGATAGTGGTTAAATCTAGTCACCCTCCTTTAGAAACAATTGTTATTTCTCATAAGGGAATTGAATTAAATGACTCTCCCTTTAAAGTACTGAATCTTGATCCCAAATTTACTAAAACAAAAAAAAAAATTATTGAACAAACCAATTTTATCAATCATACTCTTCATGTCATAGTTCAGTAATTGGACCGCATTGAAGAAAAAGTTGAAAGTCTTGTTTCTATTTCGACTCCCAAAATGGGGAAAGCTATTAAAAAACTTTTGATTATTTTACCTGAGAATAGGGAAGGTCTCAAAACCAAACAGGCCAATGCTCTTGATAAAACTAATCACATGCTCGCTCATTTAAATAAATAACAACCATCTACCAGTGCTTTAAATAGCAATGGTAAGAAAATTATTTCTGATTTTTCTATAGAAGAATCATTTGATACTGATTCTTCTAATAAATATCTTATTGTACTTAAAAAGAATTTTCAATATATTGATTAGATAAACCAGGAATTAAAAGATTTTCTTCAAAAAGGCCCAACCCAATGAGTTTAGCGAAGAATTAGTATCCAGACCAACTCCACTTGATTTACAATTTGAAGAAAGGTTTTTTTTAAACACAGTTTTCTGTTTTGCCTCACAAACTTTATAAATGGAATATTAATGGATTATCTGAATAAGAAATCCTCAATACCATAAATAAAATATCGTATATATAAATAAATATATCTACTACTATTATAAAAGAGGCTATAACATATCTACAATGTTTTTAGGGGATTTTTGCTTTCCATTATTGTCCTTATTTGATTCTCTTATTTACGTTTCTACTACTATTTATGCATCAGTTTTACTTTCTTCTCTACTTCCCTCACTACTTTCTCACAAAACTCTCTCTCTCCTAACACCCCATCTTCAAAATCTCTCTCCAGCTTTCTCTCTCTCTTATTCTCTCTGTTACTAAACCACGCTACGTCTCTTTCTCTCTCTTTTTTTGTTCATGTTGTTGAAACTGGTTTGAGGATTGCAGTTTTTTTTTTTTGGCAGGTTCTTTTCATTGTAGTCTTCACAAAAATATGGGCAGATCGGCTATGAAGAACTCATTTGTTAGGATTGGAGGCGTGGAGGGAAAGTGGGTTAAGAAGGCTGATTGCTCTGATTCGGGCCTCTTCGCATTAATTTTATTGTTATGGGTGATTAGATTAACTCTCTTATTGCTTAGACTCTGGTAAGACCGTGAAATAGAAGACCGCTCTGATTCGGGCCTCTTCGCATCACCGTTTGAGATGTTAGGTTTCAATGCCTGACTTGAAGTTGGAGCTAACAACTCTCTCATCGTAGTAGTGGGAGTCAATCAGAGCAATCATCTTAAAGCAAAATTTGAACTCATGGTGGTCGTCTTTCTCATATAAAAATGGTGTCTTTCCTCTATGTGCATGAACCCAGCTAGCAATTCTTCCATTATTTTTATCACCTTAGTGGAAAGAGAGAGAGACATCCAAGTTGTGGTGAAGCAGTTTTGTTGATCTCTAGGCATTAATTTTTTTTTTCATTTCTTTATTTTAATATGTTTATGTAAATCTTATTTGTTTTTTTTTACTTGATTTTTCGTTTGATTGGAGTCATTGGGCGCAAGGTGAAGACAAAAAAGAGAAAAGAAAGAAAAAGAAAGCATGCGGGGCCATACGCGAAACATGCTGCGGGACCAAATTTCTTGCTTTCGGTGGACAAGCTGCGGGAAATCCAATTCATTGAAGCCACTCGAGTATATTGTCAATCAGGGACATACTGGAGGTAGCTATGTCACAAAAAATTCAACATCATTTCTATTTATAATGCAAATAAAATAACATAACTCTTAAATATTATATGCTCATTTCTGTTTGTGAATCTATATGAAGCACAGTTCAAAAGTTCCTTTGGATTTCAAGCAATCAAAATGAGAACCTAGGTTGCCAATATTATATCTTTTATTTTGTATTTTATTTTATTTTTGGTATGGATGATATTTGATATTTTCTAAGTTTAATTAATTATGCAGTATATCTTTCTTTTATAAATTACTTGTTCATGATTACTATTATTAATTGTTTAATTGATTAAATTTTTTATTAAATTGGTGTCACCGTTCAAACGTTAACTGCCGTTCAAAAATATGATTTACATGTTGGAATGGTTTCAATGGACATTCAAAAGACAAATTACTATCGAATGACAAAGAGATAAACATTATCTTCGTCTTGATGGAAGGATCCATTTAGATCCCTTTCGAAATGAATTTTAATAATAAAAAAAAAAAAAAAGTAAAACTTTAAAAAGCAAAAGCTGTAATTCCTCCTTTTTAGGGGACACACTGGTGAATTTGTTCTTGCGGAAGAAAAGGTATCAAATAATTGCCGTTTTGTGTAAGGGAAGCATGTTATTTTCATCATTATGATTTTTGTTTAATTGGAAGTGACAATACTGACAAATATTGGGGCCTTCCAACATGTCGGCCATCCTTGAGGGAAAAGTATAGGTAAAATAGAAATAGGAAAGAGAAAGTGGTAGAGGATTTCATATAATCATTAAGCACTCAATTTTTTACTCTGCAGGAAAGAGAAAGTGAGAAAGTCTTCCAACATGTCGGCCATCATTAAGCAGCACCCTTCATTTAGCCATAAACAAAAAGAAAAAGTATGGGACTTCATATAATCAAACATTGTGGAGGGAAACTCTATCCATTCAAGAACATCTTTGGAAACTTGAATTCATGGCCAGGCTTTTTAATGATGATGTGGCATCCTTGATAAATTTTCTTATTCTTCTCTTTATAAAAAAAAAATATTTATCAATGATGTCGCATCATCATTAAAAGTAAAAGTAATGATTATAATAGAGCTTATTTTTCAACGTGTGGGATACGGAGAATTTTCAATTGGCATGCAGTACTCTTCCCACGTGGGGTCCTTCCACTCTTTGAAAAATATAAACTGGATATCCATCTACTAATTTCATTTACACCAACAGCTAAAATCCTCTATTCAAGTAGACCCACCTGCAGGCTCTAATATTAATATTCCAAGAATGATGGCTAAATATTTATGTAATGATGCAAATCAAACAAGTTAAAATACAATCATGAAACATAATTACGTGCGGATAAGTATAGGCAATTATAATTTGCAGTATCAGATGCCATGTAAATTGAGTACATGCAATTCCGATATGCTCTATCAAAAAGATGTTCAGGCCAGGCTCATTTAAGATAATATCCTGTTCAGGCCAGGCTCATTTAATGATGATCTTTGGCCAAGTTAAATGATCATGGCCACCTGGTCCACGGAGATAAAATTGAGACAATTTAAAATAATTAGGTAGGTCGAGACATCTTTTTAAATAGAAAAGCCTTTAAATGTGGATAAAATTTTCAACTAACGTTATCTTCTAATAGTGGTTAAAAATAATTAAGCAAGCAGTGCTAGATATGATAGACTTCAATATAAGCAGTGCTAGATTAGATATGATAGACTTGAGAGATAGAGTTGTGGCATATAATTATGGACAATTCTGATATGCAGCCTCGGATGCTCATGCAAGTTGAATGCATTCCTTTTGTCGAAATATCTATATATTTTTAGTTTAGGTTAGTTACTGGAATTTTATTTTATAATGAAATAGATCAATTCCAGATCAATAATTAAGTTAGTTCTTTTTTTTAATTATAAAAAAAAGTACCCACAACTCTCTCTATTCATGTTATGAGTGTGTTTTCTCTTTTTTGACCTTTTTTTGTTTGTTTCCTCTCAGTTGCAAAGTGAGAATTAATGAATAAGACATTCCATCATCATGAGCTGCCACATGCATACATATACGCCCCTCCAAATTTTCTTGCCTAGCAACTAGCTAGCAGTTGGGTGCTCTTCCACGCATCATTATTATTCACTTCCTATTCATCGATAACTATCCTAGCCAGACTCTTTTAATGATGATGCAAACTCTTTTTATAAAGAGAAAAAAAAATAGAGATACATATATATATATATATATATTGTATTGGTGAGTCAAAAGCCAAATGAGTAGTCCTCTAATTACATTAATTAGGAGAAAGCTATGTAGTTAGCTTATCTCAAACATTAATTATCATCGAATAAGTTAAATTGTCTAAATCTAAGATCCAATTAATGCCCATCAATATCATTTTTCATTTCATAAAACATATTTTTTATTTATTTAATTATGATAGTACATAAAATAGTAGTCATTTTCTTAATTGCTTTTAAGCACGTTGAATACCATACAAGCTGTTGTTTTTTTTTACTTACTTTTTCGTTTGATTGGAGTCATTAGGCGCAAGGTGAAGACAAAAAAGAGAAAAGAAAGAAAAAGAGAGCAAGCAGGCCATATGCGAAACATGCAATGATTTGTGTGAACTTTGAAGTGAAACTCGACAAAGTAATGTTTCTGGTCCTTTCTCTTACTACTCTTCTCTTGGTTTATAAAGTTTGGATAAAGTTTTGACGGATATATGGATGTTGGGTACAAAAAGCATTATATTCTCTAATGGAAATATTCAACAAGTAATGATTCCGAATGCACTCCACAACCATCCAAATTATAATGAGTGGGATCTCATAAATTGCAATTGATTTCCAACCATGCAGATAATCTGTTTTTAAATGAGTGAAATTATTTAATCGGAACTGAACATTGATACTTTCTTCATATGAAGTTAAATAAACTTGACAAATTATTCATAAGTATAATATGAAGAAAGTGTTTCCCCTTTTCTATTATTTTAACTTAAACATGATATTATCTTGGTGCAAGACATTTAGCCTAGTAATTTCATTTTACCCCCAACTTTTATAAAGTAAATAAATAATAAATAGTTAACATCTTTTGGGTAGATTATTATTATCATTCAATGCTGCATATTAGAATTGCACATAATTACATGCCCATAGTTAACATCTGTTAGATAGATTATTATTTTTAACCATCTTCATTTAGGCATGTACTCAATTTACATGGCATCTGATACTGCAAATCATAATTGCCTATACTTATCCGCACGTAATTATGTTTCATGATTGTGTTTTAACTTGTTTGATTTGCATCAGTACATAAATATTTAGCCATTGTTCTTGGGAGATTGATATTGGAGCCTGCAAGTGGGTCTACTTGAATAGAGGATTTTTGCTGTTGGTGTAAATGAAATTAGTAGATGGAAATCCAGTTTATATTTTTCAAAGAGTTGAAGGACCCCACGTGGGAAGAGTACTGCATGCCAGTTGAAAATTCTCCACGTCCCACACGTTGAAAAACAAGCTCTATTATAATCACTGATTTTGCTTCTTTCACTTACCTACTCTTCTCTTAGTCTATATAATATATTAACCCCCTCACCTTATCTATCTATAATCATTTTAGATCTTTTTTATATTTATAGCCTTTGTCATCGCCATGATTTGGTTATAACTTCGATAAATATTAATAAATATGATGGTCGGGGTCGGCAACGAGCTATAGATTCCAATCCGTTAAACGACCGACATCTTTTCAAATAGAAAAGCCTTTAAATGTGGATAAAATTTTCAACTAATGTTATCTTCAAGAACATCTTTGGCCAACTTGAATGATGACGGCCACGCTCCTCATATAAAAATGGATTTGTCAAAACTACTTTTCTTCATATTTTTAAATATGACCCTTTTTCTCATTAGCTGTGCAAACCCTTTTATGACTAAAGTTCTCTATAGTTGTGCCTAACCATTTTTTATGAGTGAAGTGTAAGCTTCTATAGTTAATATCCTCCACTTCTTTAATTATCATGACTAGACTCCTTTAATGATGATGCAAACTCTTTTTATAAAGAGAAGAAAAATGAGAGATATATATTGAATTGTGGAGTGGGTGGGACATGCATATCATGGTATTATTTATTTTCTTTTAGCCGCATGTCTTTCAACTATTTATGTAATAATGCAAGTCGAACAAGTTAAAACACAATCATAAAACATAATTACATGTAATCATGAAACATAATACCATTGATAAAAAGATACGTGAAAATCATATTTATGGGCATTGTTATAAATAGTCCTGAGAACTTGAATTTGGTCCCGTTGTTTCTACCTAGCACTACTCTAATTTTGAAAGTGAACTTCAAAAGGGTTTTTGATCTGTGCTATAAGGCTTGAACCGACAACACTTTAGAACCTCGAGCTCCACCCCGAGTCAGCTTTCGCAAAGCCTTGAAGGCTCTGGGTCAATATTTAAAAGACTATTCTCACCCTTCGAAATACAAACAGAATAATTTCTCTGCATTTATCACATTTCTCACAATCTCTCAAATGGACGAGCAACATTCTTCCAATAATGTTCCAGATTTTAATCAGGAATCATTTATGCCTCAACCACTCATCTTTAATCCTGAGGCCGTCAACGACATAATAAGGGCTGAGATACATTTTTCTAACAGGACTGATGCTGAGGTTGTTGCAGGATCGAGAATGCTCAGCGCTCAATATGCTTGCGCTATTACGACCATGTCTCATAAATTACTGTCACAGGTTAGTGAGGTTGATCAACTTAAAATTCAAATAAATGAGTTGCAACAAAGACTTGCCAATAAAAAGAGAAAGAATAAAATATTAAAAAGTGAAAATAGGGAGTTGAAGAAATATGTGGACCGTATGCTCAAGACATGCAACCACACATAGAGGAGCTAAACGAGAGGGGGTACAAATACAAAGTGAACAGTAGTGGTTAACAACAGAGATTCAGCATTAACGAGAAACATAAGGATAGTCTACAGTTAATCTCGCTGGTTTAGCTAAATAAAATATGTACCCAGCATATCCTGTAATCTAATAACTTGTCTTGTTTTCATTTTCATCCCTATAAAATCAGTCTTGAGTTTCATTTCATTTGCATCAACTCTTTTTTGTTCTCTGAAATCCATCTACATTCTCGCTTTCTAAATTTTTCCTTTAATGGCTCAGCAATCTTTTTCCAACAATCCCATTTTTCATTATACAGGGTATTCTGCATTTTGACTACCAATTATTTCTACATCCACCATAGGTGTCATGCAGCATGAGAATGATCTTACTAACAAGTCAGATGATGACGTCATTTATGAACTGGTGAGTCTCGGTACTCGATACTCATCAGTCATAGTTGCATTTTCCCGGCGATGACTGCCTTTCTCTTTTCTTGATGACTGCCTTTCTCTTTTCCTTTTTCTAGCTAGCGATGAAAAGTACAGTAAATAATCAAAGAACGAGTGAATTTTGACTGCAAGATTTCTTGAGTACTCTTTATAACATTAGCAAGAGTTGTGTCCACATAATTCATGGACAAAAGTACTGCAAATTAAAAAATGAGATGGAAATATGGTTGATCTTGGACCCCATTTTAAAATGTGCAATTATGTTCCAAATAAAAAATAAAGAGAGTGCATCATCTATATGAACTTACAAATAAAAAATATTTTTCACAAAATATTAAAAAATTAATAGGAATCGACACCGATGATGTAAAAAATAGAGTTAAAGTACCTGCATTGAGCAGAAAGAAAAAATCGTAAAATCTGGAGCCCGTGAAACCTAGAACCCGACAAAATACCGCAAAACCCAAAGCTGCCTGGGTCCCGACAAATGCTATAAAATTGGAGCCGTCTGGATTCGCAGAAATAAAGTGGCAGAGCCTCGAGCCTTTGAATCAGGATCCTCAACAAAATTAAAATTAAAGATAAAGTGGAGGGATATGGATCCTCAACAAAATCTTAATCATGTAAGTATGAAATGTTTTGGTGACAATTTTATGCATTCCTTTGCCGCCCAAGTAATTTCTTCCAATAATATTTCTGATTTGAATCAGGAACCATTTCAATGGGAAGGAAATGTCAGTTCAATGGGAGACATCGACTGGGAGGAAGAGGCCGGTCCCCATACTTCTTTGCCTCCTTCGGAGGCAATCATAATGACAAAGCGCCTGAGAAGAATGTTGGCTCCAGTAAGGCTCATTTTTCCTTTCATCTGTTTTTGTTTGCATGTGTTTTTGTTCGGCATGTGTCAGATTCTAACTTTATTGTGCTTGTGTAAAACGTTGATGCCCCGGCATCTTGGATCGTGGAGGGTAGGGCCAGTCTGGAGCAAGCTGATGGCTACGCCTGATCCTTGGAGGTTGACCTTGATTCTCTTCATGAGGAATCATCCAGCTTTCGGTCTGAACTTCTCCGTGTTGAGAGTCTCCACGCCCGGGACAGTTTTGCTCTGCATGTGGCTGATCTGGAAAGGGCTACTACTAGGGCAGAGGTTCTGCATCTTCACGGGATGTTAGAATCCTCTGAACGCTCGCGGGTTGATGCTGAGAGGAAGTCCAAGGAGGCAGTCGCTGCTTTGGCTTCCTCTGAGAAAGAGCACAAGAGGGTAGCCAAGAAGTTGGCTAAAAAGAAAGAGGTGTTCTGGAAGGAGCGCCATGAGAAGGACACCAGGATCAGCGAGCTACAAGGAGGGTTGGTTGAGGCTCGGGCCACCTTTGACAGGTATAAGAAGGAGCGTGCTGATGTTGACGCTCACCAAGATAAGAATATGGCGAGTTTATTGAGGATGTCTCGAAAGTTGAACGAGTTGAGGGAGGCACAAGGAAGATTAGATGTTGTGCTAACTACTGCAAACAACGAGATTGTCCGCCTGCATCCCCAACTCTCCGCCGCCCAAACTGTCCGAGATAGGGCCTTTGCATAGGGTATGGTGCAGGGTTGGCGCGTTTGAAGATGCACCTGCTGGCCAACCCTCAGGCTGACCTGAGGAGTCTCAACTTGAAAAACTTTCAGCCTGACGCCGACACCTGTCAATATGCTGATTCCATAGGTCGGGACATAATGCCAGACGCTTTTCCAAATGAAGATTGTACATAGCATTACTCTAATTTTGAAATTGAATTGGCTACTTTTGAATTGCCTATTTGAACAAAAGGCTAGATTAATATTTCTCACATGCTGGTCAATGCATCATTTCAACTGGGTATACGTGCCTAAGCACGTAACATTTTCTACTAGTATATACATATATATATATATATATGGGGTGATCAGTGCAAATCGTAGGCCTAAATCATGCAATATTACATAAAGCTCATTATAATTAAACCATAAAGATGTGAATATGCTCACTGGGCTTATATGCTCAGCCAACAAGGAATCATGATATGCATTCTACATTTGTCATCTGCAAGCGCATTTGGGCCTTACACATTTTAGATTAGATAAGATAAAAAAAATATGTGAATAATAATGAAATAATTTGTTAGTAATAGTAAAAAAAAATTCTATTTATCATCTTCATATCATACACTATTCATAATTTTTTAATTTTTTTCTCTTACCAAATGTGTAGTATATAAATGATAAATAGAAAAATTCAATTAATTTAGGAAGAATAAAATAAAAAAATAAAATAAAAATTATAAAGATAAAAATAAGTATAGTGTGTGGGCATAATAAATAACAAAGCTTAATAGTGAAACAATCCTGCTACAGTTACTCCGCGTTGGATACCTTTTGAGAAATCGGTGACGTCAGCCGATATTATTTTAAAAAAAAGAATCAAAATCCATTTAAGAAGCAAGCCAAACCCATCCAGCGAGCGCTAAAAATCTCAGAAATCATAATTAGAATAGGCTTGTTGGATGGTCTAGAACTTTTTCTTTTCTTCTTCCATAAATTTTGAGTTCCCAGAAGCTGAACAACAAGAAGCAAAATATGTTTCTTACAGCAAGGTTCTACAATTCACACAGTTTCTCGCATATCCCAGTAAAAATTTATCGTTTCCTAGCCCTTCTCTTTTTCTCTTACAAGAAATCCCGTAAACCAAAATCCTCTTACAGTTAAAAAATTATCATAAAAACAGTAATTTTTCAATGATCTGGAAGGAACCCTTATGTTCATTTGAGAAACTAAGCTCAAGAAAAGTTTTGTAGGAGATGTTTTTAAATTTAAAAGAAGACCCATTTGATTGAATCGTGAAGAAAAGCCTTCGAAAAAAGCTAACTAGAAAGGTTTCCAACACTAATCAGTGCGAGTTTCTTATAAGCATTCTTGAGCTCCAACACAATGCATTCCTTTTTCATGCCCAGGACTGCATAGAAGTCGTCGCTTTTTTCTTCTCCATTTTCCATTCTCCAATCCACCAAACAAACACACAGAACTCCAAAAGGATAATCTCGTAAACTCCTAAAGGATACGTATACGTATTACGAAACTTAGACTACATCTTTGCAGGTTGGAACCCGGAACCTTAGTATTTGGTTTTCGTGGCAAAGAATGGGAGAGAAGAGAAGAAAATCAGGCTCAAAAACACTTCGAAAACCGGTGTATTTTTATAGTATTCACTTTTACATTTATTGCTTCTTTTTTTCGATTATTTTCATAAGACTACAATAATTTAATATCTTGATTTTAACAATTAATTCTGTTTCATTATCTGTTGACTGTGAGATAAGGATACAGATACGATGTGCGGTTGAGATTGCAGGGTGGGTGGATGTGTACGTGGGGCTTTCCCATCCCGGATGCAAGTAGAGTTTTTGACAGTGAAATGATCTAAATTAATATTTTTATGAGATTTTAAAAAAGAGAGAGAATAAATTGAATACAAATATTAAATATATTTAAAATATAATTTTTATTTGAATATATGAAAAGGTTGAATTGATTTTTGTGTTTTATTTGAAAGTTTGGAAAAATTATAATAATTAAATAATGATTAGATGAAAATTTTGAAAAATTAAAATTTTGAAATTAAAAAATATTTATATTTAAATAATATTTAGATGTTAAGATGAGATGGTTTGAAAGGTTTGTGAAATCAAATCAGAGATTGTTCCAATTCTTCACCCAGTTCCAATTCGGTTATTGAGAAAAAGAAGACCGAATATGCGGTTCCAAGAACCCGGATTCTGTTCAAGCACAAGGTGAAAGTCGGAGCTAGCATTGTGTTCTTTCACACGCCAGGGACCAAGCTCAAAGATGTTGCCAACCATGGAGGTGCAGCCAGGGCCACCCTGGAGCCATATGATAAGAGGAGTCTCCAAGAGTAGCGAGATGGGCTTCTGAGCTTCTTAGAAGACGTAGAACATTGCGGAACTGGTGGCTGTATTAACCGGGAGGAAGCCAGTTTTGTGGGGAGTGCTACACTGGGAAAGAAAGAGAAGGAGCTTAGGGAAGTGGACGGTGATAATGCTCTGATGTGGTGGTGGAAGAAGATGAGTAAGATGGCCAAGAGGGGCTTGATGAGGAAGTTGGGACTTGCTGAGTCTATCACTAACCTCAGGTATTGACATTGACTTTTTGGAGTTCCATTAATACACCTAGATAACGTGCATTCCTACTATGAAAATTACATTAAAAAAGTTCAAAATTTTAGTTTTTGATGAGCAATTAAACCCACGAGATAGTCTTTTATTTTAATCGATAGCAATTGATGATTAAGATTGTGCTAGCTAGTCAGAGTATTTTTTTTCTTTAATGCATTTGTCAGTCTCTATATATTATCAACATCAATCAGTACTCTTCATAGTCTAGATCGATTGAAATACAGTGGATTGTGAAAAAAATAACTAAAACAGTCGTGTTATTAATCTTTTCAGAAATTTCGTGAAAGCGAGCTTAATTTCTAGACAAAATAATTTGAAAATTGAAAAACAAGTAAATAAGTGCAAAACTACATGTATGCATTGTTTTGTAAAGAACGATTTCCTCTCCGATTCTTAGAGGGAGTCCGCATTTATTTATAAATGATCAAACACTAGTATTTGATTCCATCTCTATCTTGATATTATCACCGGTAGATTGAGTTGTGAGTTATCTTCATCATGGATCATCTATAAAGGAGAAAAAAAAAAGTAAGATAATAAAGGTCCTCTCATAAAGTACAAATCACTGTAGAATCCCAAGTTGAGTGAAAGCTGCATTGTATATGTAGGTGTTTCCTCCTTCAAATTATTATTCTTTGCTCAATGTGATATACATATATGAATTTATTTAAAAATTAAGCTTGGCATCTATCAAATTTTGGTTTAAATTAATCAAGTCAATTTAAATAATTGAAAGAGATAACAAGTACTAATGTATCTCCGTCCGGATAACTTTAATAATCTTATAAGGGAAGTGTTAAGTGACTAAGCCCATCAATTTTCTTCAATAAAGAGTAGTGAAACCCATGTTTTGGGGGGTGGGCTTTGAGAGAGAGGGAGAGAGAGAAGCATCAAGCTTTGAGATTTTTCCACTCTTTCGAGGATGGGCATACTCTCTGACATGAGACATACTGACATGGGTCTAGGCTAGTGATGAGCCATCATCAATTACTAGGTACGACCATGATAACTCATCTTCCCAACTTGCTCAAAATAAAATCTCAAAAGAAATGTTCGCACATAAATTTTTTGGAAAAGGAAATGACAAGATTTTAGTTTATTCAACTTTTATAGGATGCAGTGTGGAAAGAGCTCTCTAATCTTGTAGAAATTGATAATTATAAAAATGATTTTTTGCAACGTATATGTGTGTTACATATACTATAGGTAATAATGTTGTTGTGTATGGTACAAAATTCGAACACAAAATATAATTAGCATGACCAAAAAGAACGAAATTATATGTGCATCATGAAACTTTCATCAGCCGTAGTGGCAGAGGACGATTTCGAGAATTAATAAGGCATGCAGCCTTAACAAAAATGACATATTCTATTTTTTTCAAAGAATTATGGAGATGAGGTTGTATAAAATAAATCTCTGCTTTTTCATTTCTTTTTCTTTTTTCTTTTTAACTTTTTGGTAGTTTCAAACTCTTAGTTGTTGTTTTTATAAGGTTATGGAGAGCTCTAGAGTGTTATCCCCACGATTTTCTTTTAGGGACTCCAAACAACACAGGGCCTTGCTACAAAAGCAACGACCTCGTGACTTTTCGGGAGCTCTTTACAATGAGTTTTATATGTGAAATTCAAGAAGCAAGTCGAGATCATGATTACATTAAAATTGAATAATCACATTGTACCTTGCCAAACTGAAACCAAATTCCTTACTGAAGTATGAGCAAATAAAATTTCTAGGTAAAAGATAATGGGAATAAGGAAAACAATCATATGTAGCACGTCAAATATTACAAGATTTTCTTCTTAGTTAGGGCTAATAGGTTCCCCATGCAAAAACCAACAATCAACATATCAATTACTTTGGATCGACGATTGAGTACATTGACTTGACAGGAAAGTTTGATTTGAATTGTCTTCAATATCCTCTGGTTGTCTCTCCAGTGATGATAGAAAAGGCTTGGGAGGTATTTGTAAACTTTCAATACCTCCTTCAAGCATTTCTACAACTTTATTCATTGAAGGACGATCGTTTGGTTTCATCTGTATACACCATAACGCAACTATAATCATCTCCTTGGCTATTTTCTTTTCATCTTCCGTGGCATTTTCTATTTTTATGCCATTTTCATCTTGCACTTCCTCATAGACACAAGTGGGAAAGTATTCACTTGATTGGTCTGCAATTGCATTCATGTTCTTTCGCCTACCCATCATGTCCATCAATAACATTCCAAAACTATAAACATCAGCTTTGTATGAGATGCTTCCAATATTTTTGTAGCACAACTCAGGAGCCATGTATCCTATTGTTCCCCTTACAGCAGTTAAACAAATAGTATTGTCATCCATATGATACAATTTTGCTCGACCAAAGTCAGAAACTTTAGGAGTAAAGTCTTCATCGAGCAAAATATTGTGAGGCTTGATGTCAAAATGCAGAATCTGCATTTGACATCCTCGATGCAAATATTCAATACCATGAGCTACTCCCAAAGCAATATCATTCATTTTCTCATAGCTTAGAAGAATACTTCCTTCTTGTGAAAAAATGTATTCATTGAGTGATCCATTGGGCATGAACTCATATATAAGAGCACGTTTTGATCCCTCAACACAAAAACCAATTAGTTGCACTACATTAATGTGATGAATCCTTCCAATTGTTGCAACTTCACTGATAAACTCTTGCCCGTTAGCTTTGGACTTACCTAACATCTTTATAGCTACAAGTCGGCCACTTCGAAGTGTTCCCTTAAAGACAATGCCATAGCCACCTTCACCTAGTTTATCCTTAAAATTTTTGGTCATTTTCCTAACTTCTGAGTATGAATACCTTATTGGCATGAGATTATTGTTCTTTTGTAAAAATTCTTCAATGATGTCAAATGCTGATAAATGTCTCCTACGCCATTTATATATCAAGAATGCAAGCACAAATGGGGTCCCCATTATAATTTTTGCTCCCTGGTATAGTCCTATGAAAAAGCATCACCAAATGAAATAGATTGTAAGAAAACGTATCTATTAATCGTTTAAAAGTTCTAGTACTTGAGCAAAGTAGTTGTTATTTTTCGGTGTAAATTTCATCAAAATGAAAGGTACATATGATGAAATTCACATACAGCCTCCTAGATATTTGATACCACAAGCTACTACTCCTAGAGCAATATCATCATACACCTTCTCTTAGTTAAGAAGGATCAATGCCTTCTTTGTGTGAATAAAAATGTATTTATTGAGAAGTTCTTCATCTATTAGAATATTGTTTGATGCTTAAATGTAACAATCAATAATAGGCATCGCATTAACATGTTGAACCCTTCAATCTAGTGGTTTAAAAAAATATGTTGTTGCGCTACTTTCAAAATTCTACTAATTAAGCAAGCTAGGTAAATATTATTTTTTGGTAAATTTCATTAATATTTTCCATCTTCTTCTTGTTTGAATATCTTCTAAAAGGGGAAATAGAAAACAAAGAAGACGAGAGGCAGAGATATATAGTTTCTTACCGAGGTCGATAATAATGATCATTAGTGGTACTAGGGATCCTACAAGAAAGAATACATATTTATTAATTAATTAACCAAGAAAGTGATTTGAATGAATTAGAAAATTCATGGCCTAAGAAAATGGAATAAACAAGTTTCCAACCATATAAACAAGTTACCATGCTATGTAAAATGAAATGATCGAAATATCGAGTTTGCATTTGAAGTCTACGTACTAAGTTACCATGTCAAAAAACTTAAACGATTAAGAGGTATGAATTTGATCATATAATTTATATAATTCTAACATTTATCTCATAGAAACCTCACCTTTATTATATCCATCTAAATAATCTGTGATACGAGAATCAACCCGACGTCCTGCTTTGCAGAAGAAAAAAATAATACCATCATCAGCATTTGAAAATTCACAATTAATTAATAAGTAATACTAGATATAATTTTAAAGTGTGCAAGTCTTGCGCATTCTTTTTAAAAAAAAAAGGATTCGGCCAGTAAAAAAATAATTTTTTGTTTTATATAGGTCCTAGATTTATCCAATTTTTTCAAACAAGTACGTGAAACTTACACATTTTATGAT